>PVHY01001196.1:0-170823 GCA_004024945.1 Uropsilus gracilis
AGGAGGAGGGATCAATTAATGCACAATTGTGACAAATCAATAAAATGAATTAAAAAAATTTAAAAAATAAAATAAAATAATAATAAAAAAATGATTATCTTTCCCACTTATTTTATAACTCTGCCTTTTATATATAGGTCTTTTATATCTCTGGAGTTTGCTCATATATGATATAAAGTATGAACCCAAACTTATTTTCTATGTATAAGCATAAAACTCATCAGGGACAGTTTACTGAATGCCATTTACTAAACAATTTTCAGTAAATAGGCTTCCTTTACTCTCTCAGTAAACAGATATCCCCAAATCTATCTATCTATCTATCTATCTATCTATCTATCTATCTATCTATCTATCTATCTATCTATCTATCTATCTATCTATCTATCTATCTATCTAGCTAGCTATCTATCTAGCTATCTGTCTGTCTGTCTGTCTGTCTGTCTGTCTGTCTATCTGTATCTGTCTATCATCTATCTAGAAGATATAAATATACACAAATGAGATTGTCTTTTTTCTGGAGTTCTAATATACTGATACAGAAAAATGATATTAATAGATAGTACATAAGCTTGTATCTGAAAATCTTGCCAAATGCTTTTTTTTTTGATACTAGGTTCCACTACTTTTGCCCGTGGAACCACAGGCTCTTGTTGCCACGGGTACCACAGACTCAAGCAATTCTCAGCCTTAGCTTCCCAGGTAGCTGGGATTACAGGCGCGCAACACCATGCCCAGCTATTTTTTTGGAACTAGGTCTCCCTACAGGCCCCAGGCGGGACTCAAACTGCGATCTCTAACCCCAGCCGCTTCATAGGCTTAAACTTAGAGGCACGAGCCACCGTGCCTGGCAACCAAATGCTTTTTATTTGTTAAACATTTTGAAATTTCTGAAAAGATTTCTCTGTAGGTAGAGGTATAATTTTCAGTGATATCTGTACTCTCCCTTTCTGCTTTCTACCTTATATTTCTTTTTCCCTCTTCTGTTTATTTTTTGTCTTATTTCATTGGCAGGACATCTACTAGCATTTTATATAACACAGTAATCATGATAATGGGACTGCTCAACATTATTACTTATATGGAAAAAACTAGCCTGTATTTCTCTGTTGCAGATGTTTTCTGGGGGTCTTTAATATGTAGACTTTATCAAGCTAAGGAGACAATTTTCTAGTTTTAGTTTTCTATGCTTTTATTAACTTAAATTTCCTTTCATGTACCACTTGTCTGAGAAGAGTGTTCATTGATTATGGCATAACATTATATATACACTAAGTATTCCAATAGTTAATATTTAATTTTGCCTTTTTGTCTAATCTATCATGTATTAGAACATGTTTTTATTCTATCTTAGTTATTGATCATATATTTAAAATTATTAATGGTGTTTTAAATAATTATAAATTTCTTTTTAATTGTTACAATCTGAAATTTATTGATGACTATTGCATCGACTTTAGTGACTTCTCTTGTATTATCATAAATAATGTAAACTATTCCTCTGTGAACTCTCCTGCTATTAGTTTAGATATTTCTTATGTTTGTGAGAATATCATTTGCAATGCTCAAATTTCACTGAGAATTTAGCTGGATATAAAATTTTAGATTCAATAGTTTTTCTTTTAATCTTTAGACATGACATTCCATTATATTTCTATTGTTGTGACTGAGAAACCTGATGTCACCAAACATACATATTACATACAAGTTATAGTTTTCTGCTCAGAAGTTTTAGAATATTCTTTTTTCATGTTCTTATATTTTAATGTAATAATAATATACTTTATATCCAGTGCCTCTTAAAATTCTTCCTAAATCCTTATTCCAGCTGTCTTATTCCAACAGGCCTCCCTTGTTTTCTCTTTAGAATGTGCATTGCAGACTTACTGCATATTTATTTATTGTATTTGTACTTATTATGTGTTAAGTCACTATTCTCTATGTTGGGAATGTTGTTGGACCCAACAGATTTACTGAATTTCAATTATAATGGAGGAAGATAGATAAATAGATGTTGCAGAAAAATGGCTCAGCCAGACGAAGTTAAAACCAAGGGCATTTGGAGAACCTGAAGAAACAGGAGAATTTTATTTTTCACCAGTAGACTCAGAGGAGTATCCTTCAAAGTCTGAGACCTGAATATAGGCAAAGAAAAGCTTTTTATAGCATCACTTCTGTATGTGTGATAAATGGTAGGGAGTAAATGGTAGAAAGCCTTGTGCCCATGTGCAATGCAGCCAGGGAATCTAAAGGGAGAGAAACCTTGAGCAAACTGTGATACAAAAAGAAAGGGAGCAGGAAATGACAGGGAAGGTCTTTAAGGGAGTATGATACCAAAGGGAGAAAGGGGAAAGGGAAAGCTTGTCAAGGACTATCAGGGGCCCTCAAGGCTGCAGAGTATTTGGATGTGTGGTCAGGGACCCTTCCAGGAAGGTCCCATCTATTAGCAGCAGCCATTTATGCTTATCTTGTCACACAAGTAATCAAATGTATGTATCAGAGGCAATGGAAAAGAAATATAAAGCTGGGAGAGTGACAGGAAATGTGTATGTTGTAATTTAAAACTTTTTTAAAAATTTAATTTCAGTCTTAAATAAAATTTACAAAAACATTATAGAGTTCGAAGAATGTATAGTGTTGTTTCCCCCCATTCTTACTTCTTAAAATTGTACTACTTTTAGTATTCTTTCTCTCTTTATCCTAATATATGTACAAGCATAGGTGATTAGTTTAGATATGTCTAAACTAGACATAGGTGAATATATTCTGAAGGTAAATTGCAGACATGATACCTTTATCTCTAAATAGTTCAGTGTTTACTGTGTGAAAATAAGAACAGTCTCTTACACTGTGATCAAATTAGGAATTTACGTTGATAAAATGTTATCATCTAATCACAGACCTTGTTAAGAATTCACTAGTTGTTCAAGAAACATTTCTCATAATAGGGAAGAATCTTGGGTAACGAGTTGCATTCAGCTATGCTATCTTTTTGCTCTCTTTCAAGCTGGAACATTTTCAAAATTTAAGAATGTAAGAAAGCAACTTCTTGAACTATTACCTTATAGAATATTCCTCAACTGGATTCATATTATTTTCCTTCTTATTAGACTCAGGGGCTATGCATGTTTACAGGAATTACCAATAAAGTGAGTTTGCATGCTGTGTTCTTCTCTATGTCACATTAGGAGTCAGATGAAGTCAGTAAGTCACTTTACTGGTGATGTTAATGTTGATCATTTGATTAAGGTGGTGTTTTGTCAGCTAGGGGGATCCCATCATTTTTTTCTCTGCTCCATTAATATTGCTCTATCTGGTATAGCTGTTCAAGTTGCTGTATTCCTCTTAATGCAGTTTGCTCCTTCAATAGCTTGCTGTTTTTCCCTCTAAACTCATATTCCCCTGAATACAGTAGACATTTCAGCTTATGTCATGAAGCATTGGGAAAGAGGTAAAATCCAAATTCTTTCTTCTATAGATAGGAGTTTAAATCGTGAGTGGACATTCCTTCATGGGAATGCCTCTGTGACAGGAGCATCCCCAGAGCTACAACTGTGATGATCATTGACTCTTTCTGATAGCACTCAATTCAATTCACTTGCCCTCACCTTACCAATTCTTGGGGTAGGGAGGGCTGGTGATTAAGAAAGATAAATACAATTCCCTATTGATTCAGAAGTGAATCTGTTGAAATTGGCTCTGATCCTGACCCGCCTCCTAAACCACCAAGTGTCCCCTGATTGCACTGAGCTGGTTACAGATTTCAGTTCTCAGTGGGATGGCATGAGCTTGCCTAGGGTTATGTGGAGAGAAAAAAAGAACACATTTAAAATTCCTCCCCCCACCACCAACTTATTTATCTGGAAGTCTGTCCTGTTGTTCAGAAAACTCTCTTGTTTTATGTAAACTGGTTGAATATCTTTGTTTTCCTTTATCAGCTCCAGGGATTGACCACAGAAAAGGGTCCAAAAGCCGTGTTAATTTTCTATACTGTTTAGCGTTTCTATGAAGATTAAATGAACAGTATAAAGCTCTCTGGAGAAATGTGTGTCACCAGTAAATTCTAGTCTATGGCTAGAATTACAGCTTGATGATTATCATTAGGAATAGCCTTTTCAGTTTTCATAATAACAAATATTCATGAACACCATTTTTAAACATCTTCTACATTTGAGTCTCCATTTTGGATGAAGAGAGTCAAAATGTATTCCATGTGATGTTGCTCTGTAGGTTATACAAGTTAATGAGTATTTTCAATGTGTACCGCTAAGGAGGCACTTAACCACTGGAGAGAAAGAGAAAATATTCATGAAGTTCCAAAAGGAAAGGTTACCGGAATGGTTAGCAAGTTTTCCAGCAATTCTAGATCTGGCAAAGATATACTGATAGTCATGAAAATCAGCCTTGAGAAAATGCAAGGCCAAGACTCTGTCCCCACTGCCTGATGGACACTGAAGGGGTCACTGCTGTTGGACTTGAGGATAGCATGTGGTAGGATGGTGGGAAGGTTACTTAGTTGGAGGCAAAAAGTCTAAAATAGTAGATGCTCCATAAATTTTTATGATCTTTAATAGTTCTGAATTTTTAGGAACAGGAAAAGCTACTTGGGAACTGTAACATTGGCAAGAAGTTTAACTTCTGATTCTCAAATCTTATCTGCCAAAAGGGGACAATAATTTCATACCTGTCTGGTTCAAAGAGTTGTTTTGAGTACAAAAGAATTAATGGGTGATTACTTGCTTTGAACATAAATCCAAAGATATTGTATTTATGACTTGCACCTGCACTGAAAAGATTTTACTATAGAAAGGAGACCCATGTGTGCTATACAGACTAGGGTCATGGCACTTCTAAATTGTGGTCAGAATGCATCAATGAATTTGGTACTTTATTTTCTTTTAATTGTTAATGAAGTCCTGATCACTGGTCTAAAGTTCATTTGCTAATTACTGTGTCAAGACTGAAAACAAGTGCTATAACTGTTACAGACTCTACCCCACACCCACCCTCAGGACTTTGCCAAAGGGAGCTTTGTTTACCCTAAGTTTAGAGGTGAGTTAATCACAACAGTTTCTCAATATAATTTCCTTTCTCTGCAGCCAAGTATTTTAGGCAAGTGGCCAAATATTTTTGGTTGGAGAATGGTGCAGGTGTAAATCAGTTATGATGCTGTTATTTCATCACAGTGAGGTAGGAGCAACTCTGCCTGATGATAAAAAGCATAATATACCCACTAGACAAAGGGGAAAAAAATAAACCAATAAAATAAAGAATCCATCCCCGGAATTTTATTATTCTAGAAGTTTCCTTGTGAAAAGCTTTTCACATGCAACAGAGTTTCCTTCTCTGCTCTCCTCTGCCCACCAAACTGAAATGAATCCACAACCTTTGCACAGATGGGCAATGTTGAGAAAAATATTTCTTTATAACTTAAGGATCATAGGTCACTCTGCAAATATTCTCTTGGGTCTGTTGAAAGAACAGAAGTGGAAGCAAACATTTCTTTTCCTAATTAGAGTCTATTGAGACATTCTTAAATTCCCTTCTCCCTCCCAGTTGTTGTGGGAAAAGCAGTGTTAGCAGCATGATCCTTTTCATAAAAGTAGAAATGAAGGCATGGAACTGACTGTGGAGACCATGTGCCCGGTATGAGGGAGACAGGGATTTCAGACTTCTATCCCACGAAATAAGAGCCTGTAATCTCCTCCACTCTCCCAATTTCTTTCAAGACAAGGGTCCTGGAAACATCAGTTTACCATGTGATACATAACCTATCTTTATAACAACCATTCCCAAGGCCATACAAGTAACATAAGGTGAAGTTCGGGTAGAAGCCCAGGTTTTTCTAACTCCGAGGCTGAGAGACTTCTGTGGCAAGACCCACACCAAGGGCCTCATGTGTGCTATCTCACACAATAACTCTGTGTCCTCTGTTTCCCTTCCTTTAAGTCTCAGAAGCCCAGACCACAATCAATAAGTATCCTTCCCTGTGCAATAAGGCAGAATAGTAAAATGAGGAGGGTTCTGGAATAATGTAGTAAAAATATCTTCTTGGGCTTCAAGATGTCAAGTATCTACTATCTTCCTCACACCATGTCAGGAGATGCAGTCAAAATACAAGCAATTAGAGTCAGTCAAAAGCAAAAATAGTGTTCTAAGAGTTCTAACACTGATGTTACCAGTTCCCAGCAGAGAGGTGCAAAATAAGACCTGTGCTATAATTCAAGTCTAACTTAAAACACTGTTTTTTCACTCTATGAATCACTAAGCATTATGGTTCAACAAAGCAATATATTCAAAAGTTTCAATGGCAGGGATGTATCAATGTTGTGCTTAAAAGCAATTTTAAGGAAGAACTTTCTGTTTTGAAAAACCGTGAAACTGCTTTGTTTAGCCTTGTAAGCTATAGAGCGATACCAAAACCACAAGACAGAGTTGATGGACACCTGAGTCATAGAAGGAAGAAAATCACCTAAACCACCCAAACTGAGCACAACCAAGGGGCCCTCTACAACATCGCCAAATCCCACGACCCATGACCCACACCGCAGGCGGCTCCATCGTGCAGGGCTAGCAGGAGAGCCAGAAGTGAGAACTGGAACTTTCAGAAAAATTCTGCAGCACAGGACTGGTTTTTCAACTTAAGCAAATAACAATAAATATTTCAGATAAGTTTATGAAAGACTGGTGAAGAAGGGAGAAAGAAAAGGACTTGGTAAAACGTGTTTCCTTTATTAGTGAAATTAGTGGTAATTTCACACTGGGGGAAGGAAAGGAATGTTAGTCAGAAAGGTGATATTTGAGCTGAAACCCAATTTCACAAATAACCTGTTTTTCTCACTCTCTTTGGACACTTTTATTTTGGTTGGAGTCAAATTTCTCTCAGGTTTATAATATATTTGACATTTTTTACAAAAGCACTTCAATCTGAAAGGTGAGAAATCACTTGATAAAAAGAACTATCATGAAAAAAAAAAAAAAAAAACCAATCTTCCCTAAATCTCATAACTGATTTTTCTTGAAACTGGCAGTGTGACTTTTTCAATACTAGCCATCTATGAGACAAAAACAAAGAAACATTGTCATCTTCCAAAGAATTTCAGCACTTAGCACTTATGCTGAAAAATAAAATTTAAAAGATCAAGCTGGGTTATTTGGAAATTTTATTTTCATTTACTGATGTTTTTATAGATTAAGCCCTTGCTATAAAATCACAATATTATAATGTATATTTTATAATATAAATCATTGTAATTAATATAATCAAATTAAATGTATCATATAATTTATTTTATAAATTATTACACATTATATTATAATTTATAACACTGAGCAGCCACCATTGCGTCTATGGAATTTTTCATACTGTCTGAGTTAACATATTATTGTGTACTTGTTCTACAGGCTCTGAAATTTAAGATATATTTTTCACTTATAAAGATGTAAATGTGATATGTTTTTAAATCATCTGTGTTGTCATTCATAGAACCTATAATTTTGCCTATAGTTATAAATGTGCATATATACATGTATATATAATCTGTTCTGACAAAGAATTGTTAAATAGGACACATTGTACTCATACTCCCTTTTTATTATGATATCTTTCTTTGAGCTCTTGAGTTCCTACTTTACTTCTTGTCTAATTGGAATAGATCAATAACTAATATTATAAGATAGGGTAGTTATGTCATCAGAATATTTTATGAGCTTTTGTTTAATAAGAAATTTATAGTCTCTTTGCTTTTTCACAATTGATCATATCTAAAATTCTTGGGTCTAAATAACTTTTCTTTGAGAGAAAAAACATTGCTTCACTGTCTACTGACATTTAAGGTTATAAATGAGAAGCTGAGCTAAATTAATGTTTGTTTCTTTGCAGAAAACCTGTTTTTCTTATTTGGATCCTAATTGATTTTATCTTTATCCTAGTTGTTTGTCTTTATCCAAATGTCTAGATGTCTGTGTCATTTCTTTGACATCACATAGAAAATGCAGAAAATGTTCTTTTATTATAGTTATAATGTCTTTTCTACTTTTTCCCAGGATTTCATTCAGAATTAATAATTATTTGCAAGTTGGTTGTCTGCATTTGTCTTTACTGCTTAGCATCTTTTTTTCTTCAAGTATTGTTCTCTTTTTGGTACCTCACTTCTGCATCCTGTAAAATTTTACAAATTTGTCATTCTTATCACTGGTAAACTTTTTTATGTATCAATTTACTCTTCTCCAATGTAAACTGTAAAGTTGCAATTTTTCTTTTAAAATTCTGTATTAACTCACTTGTTTGTTTTAATTGCATATTCTGATCTTTTCATCTCAGTCTCTATTCTCTTTATGATTATCTGGTCATGTTTTATATGAATCTTGCCTTTTGGTCTCCATTAAATTTTATTCTCTATTTGATACCAAAATACATCCAAAATTTTTCTTTGAAATCATGAGCAGATAATTTGTAGAAATGTCTTCTTCTTATTTTCTGCAGTGTTATGCTTGATATCCTGATTGCTGGTATTTTCTCTCAAAATACTCATGCAATATATTTTCTGACTATTATTATGCACCTTTAGGAAAAAATAAGGTCAAGGAATTCTCCCTACTTATCTGTAAGTAGAAGAAATGAACAGACTTTTCTTGTTCTCTTTCTACTTGATTTCACTTCTCAAACCTCAAGTGCAGACAGGGGGGTGAGCATGGCATCTGGACACTTGATCAGTTTCCAGCAGGTTTGAATCAGGGTGCAACCTTCCTCTAATGTCCCTGCCTTGGTTCTTCCAGGCTACAAGCTCAAACAGTACATGAAAATTGATAATGCCACACTTGCTCTGCTCTGAAAGCTATTCCTTTCTTATCTTTGAGCTTTGCACTTTTCTTTACAGGATAGAACTTTCCAGGTACATTCTGGTCATGACCTGCCCTCAACATCTCCTAGTTTCTTAAATCTATCTTATAAGTAAAAAGGTGGGAGGCCAAGGCTTGGGGGATAAGCCCACTGCTGCTCTTTGCAGATGATGATAAGAAGAGAAGAAAACATCTGTTTTTTTTTAATGATATGGTTTCATGACATTTAACTAGGTTTTTGCCCCAACTGATCTTTGTTTTTACTAAAACAATTCCATTTGTGTTTCAGTTAGTGATTAAAGCATTCATATCAGCTTTGGACAGTCTCTTCTGCTTCTTTGGGTGGTAAATAGCTCCTAAGGCAGGAGGCTATTTACCAAATAGTATTCTGAGCAAGAATTTTGAAATGATCAATTTTTACTAACCCTTTAATAAAAAATGGTTGTCATATATCAGAAATCTTAAAAATCACCCAATTCAGTTTTGTCTTCTTGGGTAGAGAATTTATGTTCCATTGGTGATGGAAGAACTTATATCCAGGCAGACTCTTCAAAATCCATAATCCTATCAGAGGGGATACTAAGCTATGTCAATCAATCGTTCTCTCTGTTGTTGGCTTCAGATCTAGGGTTCATAAGCTTTGGCTCAGGGAAGTTAGGTCCTTTTGACCTGGCCAATTTTTCACAGAGAAGCTGATACATCCTGTCACTTCCCCAGTCTCAGCCTTACCTGTGCACACTGGAAAGTGGACTCATGTACTCTGCATTTCTTTCCTTCCTTTCCCATTCCTTCCTGTCCTAGAAAAACATGCTAATCCCTGACACAAGTATTTCCTGTTAAATTATTATTTGCAATATTCATTATGATAGGTGGTAAGAAGATTTGAAGTATGTAATTGAGTGTCTTTGTAGGTGAAGTAAGTGAAGTGAACCAATTTGCTTATCTATAGTCATCTGCTACCTCTTCCCAATTACACATGGTGATGAGGTTCTTTCTCTCCCCGCCTCTCTCTCTCTCTCTCTCTCACACACACACACACACACACATACTATAGGATTTCCTATCCCATAATTACCTTAATTCTCTCATAGCAGCAGAATAATCCAAGACATCACAAACTACCACTAATGGTTCATGATGTGCTGAGATATATATGTATGTGTCTTGATCACTATTTCTACCTCTACCTTTATCTCTATCTCTATCTCTTCTCTAGCTCAGATCTATCACAAGAAAACAAAGAACAATCCATCCAACAGTAATAACAACTAGTGTTGGTGAGAGGCTCAATGATCAAATACAGTCGGTATATGTTGCTTAAACACAAGAAGACCTTCCAGCAGAAAAATCTAGATACTTTACCAAGCTCATATTCAGTGAGAATCTCCAAATTCAGGGAAAGCATAAGCAGTGTTTCCCAACTGACTGAACCATGCATATCTCACAGGATGATGGTTCTTACCCAGAGAAAGATTTAGAAGCAGTGTTCTAAACACCTTGCCTGATTTTCCCCAAGTCCCCCAGATATGGAGACTTTAGAATTATTTAAAAACCTATATTTAAAAGAAAATTTGCCACTGGCTTCTGTGAAATTGGTAAACCAACCTGAGAATATTTTTTTTCCTTTTCTGCAATAATTTAATAATTTTCACCTAGTCATTGTGAAGATAACAAAATTACACTTAAAACACTAGCAAAATACTTATCCTTTCCTTACAGGCTCAGTTCAGATAGAACATTTTCAAATGTGATAATCTAGGTTGATGACTCAAAATGCACAGGTCTGCTCTAGAGCTCATTGCTGTATAAAATCTGTTATGCTCCTTCTAACCTCTAGGAGACTGTCAAGGTGCCCAAACACTTCAAACAGCAGTGGTGTTGAAGCACAGAAGATACTGCTAAGGTGTAGAGGCCCCTGGGAAGCTACCCAGAGCACTCAGTAGCACCATGTACATACAGTCTACCCCATCAGCAAGGTCCCCACAGAGAGCAGTGACTGATACAGTTTGTGTATAAGGGCCAATATGAGTGGTGCAGTTTCTGAACCTCCGCTCAACTTACTAGTCTGGGAAGAGGCTGAATGAAGTGTAAAACTCTTAGCAAAATGCATTACAGATACTTGAGCTAAGAGGTATGTGTGAGCATATACAATGATGACGATGATGCACCCATTAATTGAGCAATTATCCTGTGCCAAACACTGGAAATATAATTCTTATTTTCATTAGATGGAAGTGTTCCCTTAGAAGCCAATACACAATTAAAGTAATGTTAGATCGTTGAGGACTTGAAGGTCATTCTAATTTACTCTCTACCATTCAATGATCAAATCCACTTCACACATTTCCCTGTTGGACGTAATGAGTAGAAATGAGGACCTCTCTGTGTTTCAGGGCAGCTGACTCCAACGTCACATTCCAATGTCAGCGCAATCACATTCATCACACTAGCTTCAGTTTAAAAACTGGTTTTGCGTCACATGAATAACTTCATGCACATTTTAAATAACCTTGACCCAGGTTAAAATCACAGCCAGCACATTTTTTACCTTTCTTTTTAAAATAAACGTGTAAGTGTAAAAAAAAAAAAATCCTGTTTATCTTGCCATCCCTTTTGCAAGCTCCCACCAGTGACCTCTGCCCTTCCTTTGTCTGGAATAGAGCTGATGCCACACTATCTGACATGATTAACTACAATGTCCATGGGGCCGCCTGATTAACGGGCAAGTCCACTTGCCCTCCCATGCAGCAAGGACTCTCTTCCTCTCGCCATCACGGGATGCGGCTTGGGCAGTTTGTGCTCGTGTCAGCAGTGAGGACCACTTCCCTTGGGGACAGGGTGGCTGTTTATTGTTGTAGAGCAGGAAAAGCAGGAGAACCATCATCTGCCAGTCCTTTGCCTCTTCTGAGGCCCTGTGTCCTGCATCAAAAGGAGCTACAGCGTTCCTCTTTTCCCTAATGAGAACACTGAAAAGAAAGGTAGCAGGATTGGGACATGATGAGACACAATGAGGATCTTAGAATATTATTTCTTGTAATTTTTGAGGAGAAAGACTAAAGTCCTGGGTTAATCAAGATCAGTTTTCTTCAGTGTACAGGGAGTCAAAGTGCTGACTCAGATCACCTCTTCTGCTTTCTCTGCATTCAGATTTAGCACCTCCTAGAGGCCAAAGGATCCTTCTAGCCAAGTCTTTCCTCCTGTCCTAACAATGTGTGGGCAAATCAGTAGCACAGACCAAGAGAGCAAGATTTGGGGATTTCTGGTCTCCTTTTCCTTGCCATTATCTTACTATTAATGCTAGTATTGTGACTGAGCTCAAATTTTGGTATTTTCCTTTACTAACTGTGTGACTTGGGACAAATTAATGATCCTTTCTAAATCCCAGTTTCCCTCATCTTTAAATTGAAAATAATGGTAGTGCCTCCTCCTGAGGTTGCAGTGAAGATCAAATATGGTAATCCTTGCAAAGCACTTAGCATAATAGCTGGTAGACAGTGAACAATCATTGGTCCTTGTTAAGTCCTCCAAGAAACAAGAGTTGATTTTGGAATCCCTGATCCTTTTCCCTGTAGCCCCCAACTCTTTCTCTTCTAAATCTCAGTAATGATTATTAAAGCCATGGGCATGATTGATGCTAAATAAACAAGAGTAGCCACAATTGGTGGGCAAGTTGAGCTTAGTATTTTGCTGAAGGTACTAAAATGAAGGTACCATGTCCACCATTTGGCCAGGGCACATGGCATTTTCTTTGGCCAAGATGCCCAGGATCCCTTGCCACTCAGAATGGGATATCACTCAAACATCTATCCCATTTTGAATTTACGTCCTCTTCAGTTTTGGAAAAGAAACATGAAATGGCTTACATAATGAAAATATCCAAGTGTGGAAAAGGGCATAACACTAACACCTACTGATTGCCTACTGTGTGGCAAATGCTTTCATAGGCACTGTAATATCTAATTCTCAAAACACTCTGGAAGATATGTGCCAGCTAATTTGAGGAAAGTGAAAATATAATTTGAAGAGAATGGCTTACTTAAAATGAAAAAAAAAAAAAAAAAAAAAACAATATGTTCCAGGGTAAGCCCTTAAACATAAATCTGAGCCTTTCTTATTGACCAAGTTCCTGATTAGCAAATATGTGCAAAAAGAATTCATGCTTCTTGCTAGATAAGTTGGGTGTTGTTTCTCCTACCTCTTCCTTGTTTAGAATCTGAGACTTTGTAGACTAGTAGTCCCTTCTGCATGGTTCCAGCTCTCACTGGGCTTCAGAGCACTGTTCTTTCCCAGTCCATCTTCTCACCCTACCACCAAAAATGTAGTCAGTGCTTCTCACTACTACTACTACTCATGAGGCTTCTCACCTTCTCGGTGTGTTTCTTTAACTCAATTCATAATCTTGCTTCTTCACTATAATTTCTACATAATAAACATTAGCATGACTTTGGCTTTTTGCTGGAATATGAAACAATATACCTTGTGAAGTTGCAAGGACAATGTATTCCAGGCAAGGGGAACACCATTACTTTATATTGAGAAACATAAAGAGAAAGATAATCAAACTTTGTGTGATTTTTTTAATAGACATTTTCATATACATTTCATATATCTCATTTCAATCTCATGACAACATAGAGTGTTTGGGTGGGTATTATTCCCATTTTACAAGCAAGGAATCTAAAGTTCTATGAAATAAATATCTTACCAAGAATGACTTGGATGGCCATTACTAGAGTCTAACAACAGGTGACTCTAAGTGCAGGCTTCTCCCCCATATCCCCAAGGGGCAGGTGGTAAAAAGAATTCAGTGACCTGCTTACCAACTTCATTTAACCAGTCTCAAAATACATGTTGCCAACTAGAATCTTTCATTCAGTGAATTCTATGAATTTTTGGTCTCTTCCAAGATCAGAGGTGACCAAGACAAATATCAAATCTTATTATAGGAACAAGCATGTGATTAAAAGTCTTTGTGATAAAAATGTATGTAATTCAAAATAGCAGCAAGTTGATACTTTTTGTTTCAGAGCACATGCCTGCCCCACCTTACTCAAAACATTTCTTTCTCCTAAATATGTATAAGTAGTCACACATAATCTATTTCAAATGAACTAGAGAAGTTGGATGCTTATTAGAATCATTTGATGAAAAAAAATGTATTAATAGAATTCTTTTGAAATTCAAATAACTGGAATAACTTAATGTGTTTTGAAATTGAGAATTTTGTATGAATAATTCTCCTAAAGTGGATACATCCCCATGGTTATAATGCTACTTTTGTGAACAGTATAGCAGGAATCTAAGATTTACTATAGAATTGATTCTTAAATGTTAAGTCACAGGAGACTCAATCAATTTCCAGCAGTAGATCTTTCCTTCCAAGCCACTTCCCAACCCACCTTCCTCATTAACTTATCATTTTCAGTTTAAAATATCTACAAGCCCCTCTGCCATACACCAGTAGTTAGTCCTTTGGGGGTTTCCAAGCCAGATTGAACATCTGTATTTTGCAGCAAATCCTAAAGGTCACCAGATTCAGAATGGTACAAGTAGATGGATAGATGGGCACATGACAACAGGCAGCCACCACGACAAACTGCTCCCGCTGGCCAGGCCAGCCTCAGAGAGCTGAAACACATGAACATCACATGGAAATCTGCTGAAGGATAAATTGTTATATGGCTTTGGAAAAAGTCACTTTCCATTTCTTTCTCTCCGACTTGGCATTTTGGAGCCTGCTGTCAGGATTCACACCGATTCTTGGCTTGGTTTCTAGAAGCTTTTTTTCCCCTACTACAGTTGAGCTTAAAGAAAAATAGCACAAAGAAATTGTTAAGAAGAAAGGAAATCACGCTCCAGATGGTCATGAAGAACCCTAACCTGACCAGAGCCCCAGAAAAGGCCTCTCACTTATAGAGAATTGAAGAAAAAGGTGTTCCTTTTATTTGGTCATAAAAGCAATAACTGAGTGGCCTCGGATTTCCGTAATAGTGTACACTAGCTGTGGTGTGCTTGTGTGTGTGCGTGTGTGTGTGTACACATTTGTATGTCTTACCTTCAGGGCCCCATAGGAGCTGTGGAGAAGACTGATTTAACCATCTTGCAGTTCTCTAACTGAGGCTATTATAAGGGGCAACTGAAAAAGTGGAGGTAAGGACCAATGTGTTTTATTGTGGGTAGAAAATGTTTCACAAATGCACTTTGGGAAACTTTCCATCGGTATATTTAAAATATGTGCAAGGAAATGAAATCCTGAACAATGTGGAATTTGGGAAAGATATGCTCTGGAGCTGGTGAGGAGCCAGAGAAGCTGCATTACAATGTCTTTTTAATTATAGGTCAAATAAACTTAGGCAGAATGGCAGTAAAAGGAATTTAAATCCTTTTAATTTAAAAGGAGGAGGCTTCTGGAATAATGCAAAGAATGAAGAACTTAAGGCCGCTTGGAAGCATGCAGACCCAGGGTTGACACAACAATACACAAACTTTCTTTTTTTTCAGTCCTCTCCCCTACACTCCAACATTTTATCCAGCTCCCTTTTCCATCAACCTGTTTGTGTGGACTCCCCCCACCACGCCCCCTCCAGGCAGAAGTTGTAGTCATAGGTAACTGGAGTCAGTCACAAGAGGCACACCTACAACAAACCCCAGAGAAGTGATTTGATGAGTTCCGTTTGGGTCACATATTCTTCCCTTGACCAATATCTAAATCCAAGCCCCCTTTGATTTCCCAGTCTGGTAGCTCAGAATCAGAGTCTGGAAAAGAAACCCATGGTGTGGGGAGTAGCAGCCATGCAGGCTGATGGTGGGAGTGCCCCATGCAGATGAAAGTCTCCCACATAGCCGTCAAAGGAGGTTTAACAGGTTGAGTTGAATTTTGCTCCTCACACTTAATATCCCAAATAATATACAATTCTAAGATGATATATGTATTTTAAAGTTGGGAACAGACTTCTCAGTGCATTTTGAGTGGAATGCAAAGAACACACCCTAACATGCTGACACCATGTGACGTGGCCCCCTGCCAGCCTCACCTGCCAGTCTCTCCAGGCACACACTTCTCCTTTCAGGTCCTAGAGCACAGAAAGATCTTTCCTTCCTGTGGATTTAATGCATTTCATTCTTTCTGCCTGTAAAAGTTTCTGCCTTGCTATTTGCATGATTAAGACCTTTTCATCCTTAAGGTCTCCTGTCCTAAGATGACAGTCTTCTTTGCGCCCTTATTCTTTATCAGAGCACTTTACCCAGTTTTATGGCATTCCACCAGCTAATATATTTATGCATTCATGTCATTAATCACAGGATGCCTAAGCGTGTAAGCTCAGTAAAGTTATCACTATGGTGCCGGCAGATGATTTGTGAATGTTTCCAACCCAGAGCCGGACTCAGCTAGCATGCACTGAATAAATGCATATATGTATAGCTGTTCAGGTGGCTGCAAATGAGGAGTAAGCAGGGACAATGAATCCCACCAGCAAGTTATACAGGTATTGACCAAGAGTGGACCTGGAGAACCAGCTGCCCCACCCACACCAAGGCTGCTGATCTCACAACACCAGGGGGCGCTATCTACATAGGTTTCAATGGCTGGGACCCACCTTGGCCTTTGCAGTGGGGAGGCCAACCTCCTCCCACAACTTGATACTACTTCTCCATGTTAGTAATAAATGAACTAAATTCTCTTAAACTGATTCAAACAAGACCAGTGCTTCTTATCTTTGAGGACAGCTCCGTCTTATAAAACTGTTTCCACACCATTGTTCATTGAAACTTCTATAATTACAACAAAACTGAATTATAAAAAAGAAGAAAATCCCAGATGTTATATAAAATAGATCCAGATGTCTATTTATAAATAGATTGAACAGATATAAAATCACACCATCCATTTAATATAAAAATAGATGCGTACTTTATATTTATCTCCTTGCCAATCAAGGACAATTATTGATCAACGCTGATGTGTAAACCACATTCAGGGTATCACTATATTAGGGAGCACCAAGTCAGAGTGAAAACCAGGCACTCAGGTGACTGTTGACAACCCACACCAAGTCTCATGTCAGCCCTCTGTTTGGGCAGGGGGGAGGGGGTGCGGTAAATTATTGTAAGCGCAGGGTCAAATAGTATTTTCATTACATTTTGAAATTGTGTTTAGCATGGAATTTTTACACTCATTTTGATTTTTTTAAAATATTGTTTTAAAACAATGTTGTCTCAATTACTGAATTTTTGGTGCTCTCTTAAATTTAGCATCCAAGGTGAAGCCCTCATTTCTCAGGCCTGAGGGAAAACATAGGATGTACCCTTAAATGTAGAGAAATTAGGCTAAGAGGTTAAATGCTCAGGAGAATAAGTGACTAAGGTTGAACTGAAGTGCATCACCTTCGCCTGCACTACACTATTGCTCCTGTTGAGTACCCCAATCACTTCTTCATTCATTTGTTCATTCATTCATTCACTAGCAACACCATCAAAGATCAACATTGAGTACTACAGGTGTAGCTGAGAATGAATAAGTTCCCAGGGACCAGGTGATAGACAACCTTGAAAATGTAGCTTAGGAATATGGAATTTATCTGGAATGACTAGACTAGTAACTCCAGATAAAACATGAAGTGATCAGATTTAATATTTAGAAAGTTCACTCTGAGAGCACTGGGGTGACTTCATAGAATATAGCAGAGCTTGGTAGAACTGAAGGAAGGTGCCTAGTTAATAGGATGCAATAATTCAAGTTAAAGAAAAAACGACAGCAGTCTTCTCTGGAGGCATTTGGAAAAGATCCTCATACTTGGAATTGTGAGGGTTCAAGAGCAGAATGACATGACTTGATGACTGGAGGTGCCCACCAGGGTGAGGATAGACAGTGGAGATTCACTGGAGAGACTGGGATATGTGTAATTATGTACACAGGGATGTGGGGGTAAGGAGGGAAGCACAGCAATAAGTGAAAATCTGGAATGAGGAAAACGGGTGCAAGGAGACATAGAAATATAAGAAACTGGTAAAGGAGAGAGCAGAAGGCAGGCAGCATCTGCGTGCTCAAGGACAGGAGGAAGGAGGAAGGCGGGAGTAGGCGGAAACAGCAGTCAGATTCTCAGCAGCACTAAAATTGTCCCTGCCACTTGGCAGGAGTCAGTTCAGATGTCCCAGATCTAAGAGCCAGGTCCCTTTCCTCATTCACATCATGGCACAAGGAGCAAACTGGTGATATTTGGGGACCAAAGGATCCTTTGGCAAAAAAACAGTTCAATCCTGAGGAGTGTGTTACACCCTCAAACTCTTGTTTATTGAAGTGATGACAATAATAAAGAATTATTTCTGCCAGCGTGAACTATAAGAAATTTAGTCTGGCTGGCTAAAAAAAAAAAAAAGGAAGGTTTATAAAGCACAGTTCAAACATGCACAATGCCTTTAGGAGAAAGTAACCTAGAATCTAAATTAACACATCCTAGATACTATGATTTAATCTTTAAAAACCCTAAATGTAAATATCCCCCTCTTTAATTATTGACCAATTTCATAGTGAAGGAGAGAAACCCTTGATACTACAAACAACTTCGCAATCCTTTTAGATTTCTCACTTACATACTACATTATTTAGGTGACTTGATTTGCTTTTGCATATGTATTATGTGATTGTAGATACTTTTAGCAATTCTCTAAAGCAGAAAGGGTAGGAGTTGTTATTCCCATTTTGCAGAAATGAAAACTAACCCAAAATGGCACAGAAATATATCTGAGATCACACAAATGCTAAATATTAGAGTTCTAAATATTGGACCCTAGGACCAGTTTTCCTGATTACAACATTCTTTCTATGAATGCCCACACTTTCCCACTAAACACCCTGAGCTGTGTGACTATTCTGGAAGTACAGCATGATGCGCATCTCATCATCCTCTCTCAAGGATCAACTCTTAAAGAATCATATACTTCTTACATGAGAAAAGCCATAGAATTGAAGTCAAAAACCGTTGAAACTCCCATACCACTGTTGATCATCACCAATGTGCCCGGGCAAGACACTGACCCCAGAGTCTCAGGTTGCCTAGCTATATATTTTTTAAATAGATTGCTCTATGATATTATTATTTGACAGAAAGAAGGGGCATAAAGGATAAGGCACAGTGTCCAGTAAATGCAATTGAAGAAAAAAAAAGGAAGATACTCTTAGGAGACTTCAGGCCTCCAAAGAAGATGTGGGCCCACTGGGGGAGGGGTTATGGAGAAATGTAGTTAGAAATTAGTATGTCTTACAAACGTTTGGAAGACAGAAAAACTTCTCATTATGAGCACCTCCTGCATGTCAGGACTGTGCTGGGCCAACTCATTTATTCAACGACTAGTTTTTAACCATGTGTTATGTCCTGAACACACGTCGGGGTGTTATGGACACCTGAGTGGGGAGATACTGGTCCAGACAGCCCTGAGGCCCACTTCCTCCCTTTTGATGGCAAACAAGGAGAACTAGCTCCCCAGATGGGGCTCAGAGACTCCACCTTTCTGATGGAAGTTTCCATACTGGGACATTTCTATTGCTGTGTGCTCAGCATACCACTCCATAAGTGGAAACTCTCCCTCTGCCAGAGTTGATGGGGTGTGCCTGACTGGGCCCCCTCCTCTGAGATAATGCACTAGGGAGGATCATGCAGAGTCAGCTCTCCTTCTGCTTACAATATTTCCCCAACACTCTTCAGTTTATATTTACAACACATGACACGAGTGGCATGTGTGTCTATAACTGTTGCAGAACACAAAGACGCCATTCTCATGAAGCTAAGATTCCTGTGAACAAAGCAGGAAGTGAAAAATTAATTAAAATATCATCCCTGCCATGGGCTCCTCTCATCTTCATCACAACTGCTCAGACTTGTGGATAGAGCCCAGTTAACCTGTCTGATCCCCTCCCCCAAGTGCTCTCAGTTGTTCTCCTGGCTTTGTCATCTGCAGACCTGGTGAGCATCCTAAACCTTCATTCCCAGTATGCTCCATTTTCTGAGCACCAGACTCATTCTTTCTGCTGCTTCCCAGATGCTGCCTCATGTTGATCAGAAACTGCACTTTTCTATTTCTCCTGTGTTTTCAGTCTTCACTTACATAGTCACCTTTAACCCTACTACCCAGGCTGGGAAGCAGAGATTGGTGAGCCTCAGTCTTTGCCTCACCCTTTCTTCCTACAATTAATATGTCACCAACCTTGTCATACGTTGTGTTTCCAGCCACTTAATCTCACTGCACTTGAAATTCAGCCTGAGACCCAGCCCCATGCTCACGTAAATTGTTTACAGGCTCCCCCTTCCAATAACTGCTCTCTCTAGTCCTCCCTGGACCTCTGTGATCTTCCTAGAGTTTGCACCTAAGCAGACAAGGCCACAGTTCTCAAAAACTTGTAGGGAAAGAGCCAGCTCCCAGACCCAGGTATGGATGGGCTCACTCCTACCAACTCTCCTGCATACTCTGCTGAGGGTAGCTTACCCTCTGACCCCACTAAACAGCTCACCATCTTCAACATCACTTGCCATGTTGAGACTAAGTTGGCAAGCCCTTCCTTAAATGTCCCACCATCACATCAGCCTGAAGAACCCTATCCTTTTCCAAGGTTCAGTTTCATGCCCCCTCAAACATTACATGCCTTCCTGACTTCCTCTAGGTGGAGAGCCTAGATTCTCAGAAAATTAAGGAAGATATTAGATAGATAGATAGATAGATAGATAGATAGATAGATAGATAGATAGATACATACATACATACATACATACATACATACATACATACATACATAATACATACATACATGGATGATAGATAAATGATAGATAGATAGATAGATAGATAGATAGATAGATAGATAGATAGATAGATAGATAGATAGATAGATAGATAGATAGATAGATAGATAGATAGATAGATAGATAGATAGATAGATGATAGATAAATGATAGAGAGAGAGATTTAATTCATTTTCTTTACTTGTCTGTTTTTGAGCTAGTCTTTGAACTCCTTAAAAAGTATTCTGTCTTTATGATCTAGAAATTGATACATCATAGTATTAGTAATAAAAATAACACTAAATCTATCATTGCTGAGTACTAATCGTATTCCCAGCATTATATGTGTGCACAAGTTGTGTGTATTCAAATTTTCTTCCCAAGAATCCTTGGGAGGCAAATGCTATCCCTTTCACCACTTTACAGGTGGAATTGAGGCAAAGATGTTAACTGGCTAAGCAAATATCGCAAAGCTGAGTTTCAAACTCAGAACCAGAATCCTTGCTTTTTGTCACAAAGCTTCCTTCTTCCCCATAGGGGTGCTCTGCAAGTTGTAGTCATGGCTTTGGATGCAAATATAAAGCAAAGGGATATGAAGAGGGTGAGAATGACTGAAACCAAAAGACCACAAGCTATCACACAATTTAGCAAAGGCACAGCAGTGAATGACATGAAAGGATTTACCTAGTAGTGGTGGAATCAGAAGGAACCGCATAAGCAGAGAAGACTCTGGAAAGACTGCAGCACTGTCGGAGGGTGCTTGGGAGTCAAGCACAGCTGCAGAACTACAGAACAATATTTCATCCAAGGGAGTGAAATGTTTCCCTTGGACATTTAAAAGTATTTGCACTACTTAGTGATTTTCTCAGGCCTGCATTATTACTTCTGGGGACTGTAAGCTTCTTTGCCTTTGTGTACCTCCTCCTTCATAAATAGTATTTAAAATTATATTTTACCACTGCACTGGTGAGAAAAGGAACATACTTATATATCAAAATATTTTATTTGACCCAAAAGTTCAATTTTTTTCTCCCAATATTAAAAGAAATTAGGATGGACCCTGAAAATATTGTGGACCCTAGGTACCATGCCATCTGTGCCTAGTGAGTAAAGTGGCCCTCATTTGTCTTTTCATTGTGCAAATCAACAAGACTGTTCTCTGTTCTCTCAGGGAAAGACTGAAGGTGACTTGCAGGTTTAGCCCTTAAAGATCTTTGGTTTTTATCAATTTCCTGATTTGCAATGTGAGAAAAATAATCTGATCATCTCTGAGGGAGTTTCTGACTAAAATTTACGTTTTTGTGAGGCATTTAACAACTCACAAATCTCTTTCAATTTTTTTCATTCCATTTAAAGCTCATGAATCCCTATTATTCAAATGAGGAAACTAAGACTAAGGGTAGCAAGCTGCCTGGGAATACAGCTGGTACTAGGCAGTGGATGAGACAAACCCAAAATTTGTAACTCCACACACTGTTCACCTTCAGTGAGTTTGTTCCAGGAAAGAACTCCTGGGATTAAAGACTTAAAAAATAAAAAAGTTTTTAAAAAGCTGCTTCCCTCCAGGTGTGGGTAAAATGTTGAGCTGCAGACAACATGTGGTTCAGTGGCAATTGCTCTGAGTTTGGTGTCAGAGACATGGGTTCTTGTTTTATTCTCTTACCATTTCATAGTATGAGCCACTGGGAAGATGTTTAACCTTTCTGAACATGGTGTCTTCTGTCAGTTTGGATTTCCATAAGAAAATACCACCCATTCACTCTTTAAAACAACAAACCCTTATTGCTCATAGTTCTGGAGGCTAGACATGCCAGATAAAGATACTAGTAGTTTCTGATGAGGGATCTCTTCCTAACTTGCAGATGACTGACATCTTGCTGGGTCCTCCAAAAGCCTTTCTTCTGAGCATGAGCATGGGATAGGGAAGGGATGGAGAAGAGGAAGAGGGAATAGGAGGAGAGAGAGAGAAGGAAAGGGGCAGGGAAGGGGAGGAAGAAGAGGGGAGGAAGGAAAGAGAAATGGAGATTTCTCTTTTCATCTTATAAGGTCATCATGAGGGCTCCACTTGCATGGGCTCCCTAATTACTTCCCAAAGGCTCCATCCTCTAATTACACTCACATTGGGCTTCAATGTATGAGTTTTGGGGACAATGCAATTCAATCCATAACACTTCTCTAATCCAAAAAGTGGGTATAAATGAACATTTGGAAGAATAGACTACATTTCTGTGAGAAAACTCATGTTTTTTAGACACTATTTTGCCTTAATCCCTGTTTATGCGATCTTTCTACCAGCAGGCAGTAACAGTTCAGGTACTGACTCCTTATCTGGTCCCTGATCTATCCAAATGCATTGTAATGCATCCTCCTTGGTCATTGTGAGGCTTGGTTTCAGCTTCAGCTTGCCCAAGTCCACACACATTTTACTTTTACGAGCCTGTGGTGCTGCAGGCACTGTGCTGAACCAGAACAGAGAGCACTAGAGCATGTCCAGGAGAGGAAGGAACACACACACACTGACGCTAGTGTCTAGTTTAGTCCTGCTCGGTCTCCATGGAATGCAAATTTAATAAGAAGAAAATGACCACAATCTCATAGACAGCCGGCAGCCAAACTGAATGAGGAAGGACAGGCAACTGAAAAGCTGGAGCTGTCCCTCCTTCCCTAGGAACTGGACAGTTCAACTCTTGCTTCTGTACTCTACAAAAAGAGAAATCCTGAATCAAATTTCTTGACAGGTAAAGAAAGATTTGTTTCTATGATTTCCTAATAAAACTATAGAAGTTGGCTTAAGCTTCCCTTCCCCCTTCGGTCAGGTTAAGAGGAACAGCATTGTTTTAAGGAAGTTTGGGCATGAGTTTTATTACTCCCTGAGCAGTTCTGAGCAATAGAAGGGAAGGCATTACTCTGAAGTTTTAAAACTCATACTACTTTGAAATTATCACGTAAGAATTTCACAGGGGAATGCAGTAAGATTGCGATTTCTTCTTGTTTTACACCACAGGACTGAAAAGGGAGTTGAAGGAGATTAATTACATTCCCTGCTAATCAATGCAAAGACATATTTTTCTGCTTCTCCATCTCATAATTTTTATTTCATCTAGTTTGGGCTTTTTTAGGGTTGCCAGATGTCCCAGTTTCAGTGGGACAATCCTGCGTTTTGAAGGTACGTCCCATCTGCTCTTGAAAATATTTCTGTTCACTGCTCTCTCGTGGACTGTAGGGTTTTTAGAGCTGCCAGCCAGAGTACGGCTGCTGGAGAGAAGATGATAAATTATGGTAACACTATAAAAAAAAATCACTCGCATTCACCACCACACCACCTTAGCGATGCTGTGAATTAATTCTGTGAGAATCTTTGTCATGAAAGGTGAGTCTCCAAGTCTCCGTGTGGGAATTTGAAGCTCTTTCATCATGACTGTGAGAAGGCCAGGTTTCCCTTTGAACCCTGGCTCTGCCATTTTCCAGAAGGGTAACTTTGGGCCAGTAAGAGATGAGAGGAAACTTTGGGTCAGTTAGAGATGAGAGGAAACTTCTGAGTGTCCACTCTCTATCTGACTTCTCATTAACCACTTAAAAATTATCTGAGTAGTTTCTACAGTAACATTGAACAACACAGATTTTACCCAATTTATAGATAAGGATGTTGGAGCTCAGAACCACTGAATCTAGAACTCAATGATGACACTTTCTTCATCTATTAATAAGGAAGAATAATAACTTGTACCTTGTAAAATTTGACATAGAAATAATAAATAGATTCTCTGGAGTTCTTTTCTAGGGCTCCTATTCAAGGCTCTTATAATAGATGATAGATGAACTTATCCATCTCAATTCCTATTAAAGACAGAACAAGTTCCACTAAGCAAATACCTCCTAGTTTAGGTGTACATTTTTTTAAATTAAATCTTTATTTATTTATTTGAGGTCAACTCTACAGCAGTTAACATGGAGGTTAACTTTACAACAACATTATCAACTCCAAACCCATCCAACCAGAAGAACAACATTTTGGGTTTTTTGCTTTGATTTCTTATACACCTCCCTCTTAACCTCAGAAAACTTCCTTCAATCATTAATAGTCACTATTTCATAGGTATTTTCTTTGTTGAGTTATCCACTATGTAACTGTCCAAACTTGTCTATGTCATTCTGACTAGCTTCACTACACACATTTCCCCCAGCTCTTTCAATGTTGTGGCAGTCACCGTCATATGTCCTCGAGTCTCAGCATGACTCCACAACTTGACCTTGACTACATTTCTAAACCAGTTACTGTCAGAGCTACATGATTTTAGGGCCACAAAACCAAATTACTTTCATCTTTTATCTACTTACAGTCCTCTTCTCTTCTAATTAGGCATTGAAACTACTGTTTCAATACAGCTGTTATCTGAATAGGATCACTCACTACAATATTAACAGTCATTATAACTTAGTGTGAAAAAGTTTACCACATTTTTAATTGAGACATAATTGATATGAATTACATTAGTTTCAGTGTCCAACACAATGATTTGTTATTTGTATATATTGTGAAATGATTGAAACAAAATGTCTAGTTAACACCATCACTTCACACACTTGTACAGATTTTTTCTTGTAGTAAGAACTTGAGAGATCTAGTCTTTTTTTCAATATCCAGTATACAACACAGTATTATTAACTATAATCTTTATACTATTCCTCTTTATACTTTATACTATACCTTTATACTATACTGTACCTCTTTATAATTTAATCATCTTATAATAGGAAGTCTGTACCTCTAGGGCCTCTTTACCATTTCCCTCAGCCTTCACCCCCAGTGGGTGCTGTCTAAGGTAATGTGATAATGGAGAGAAATATGGGGCTAGCTGTGTCACTAAGAGGAACATGAGAATGCTCTAAATTCCTGGGGCAAAGGCACAGAATGACACCATCAACTCGCCTTGCCTAGTGGTCATCACCTCAATAGCTTGATAGTTTCTCCAAACCCATGACTTTATTATTGTTTAATTGTCCTGCCTCCACAGAAAAGCCTCGATGGAGAGAGAGTGGATCATCTCCAACGTGGGCCTTTGTCAGTGTGTCTAAGTAACAAATGTGTGAGTGGTGGAGAGATCCTAAAATACTGCTAGCCTGTCAGCTGTCATCACTTTGGATGTTTTCCTGGCAGCACACCCCACGGCCTACTCATCTTGTTGTTTTCCTTTTGCCCTTCACCAAGTCCTTTTTTTCCCCCAGTAATGATAAAAATCTTTTTCTTGTCTTTCAGTGTCTTGTAGCCTTATCCTTCCTCAACTCTTTTTATCCACTATTTAGATTTAAAAGTTTTTTACCTTCTGAGCTATAGAAATGCTTTGGGGGAGAGTCAAATACCCATCATAATTTTTTTGAAGTGTACCAATTGGGGTACAACCTATAGGATTAACAAAGTAACTAAGAACTAATCCAGTAAAATATCACTTCCTCTTGGAGCACCATAGTCCAATCTAGCAATTTAGATGAGAACAGCTAGGACCCAGCCAATGTTCTACCCAGGGAAATAAAAAAAGTTATTTCTAATCCTAATCCCCAATATTATCACAAGTAAACTACTTCAGTTCCCAATTTCTGTCTGCTTAGCTGTAAAATGGGCTCAGTCTTTTGCCATTTGCCTTCCTTGTAGCTGATGCTGCAGGTCCATAGATTTTCCTACCAGCTCAGAATACACCTTCTTACACAAGATTTCTCCATTTCTGATCTCTAATCTTTTTTTCTTAATAACACCATACACTGACTCTGTTTTTACACCACGATGCTGCAAAATCCTTTATTTGCAACATCATGGGGAATAGTGATCAAGGATTATTCATTTGCCACCAGTGTCCAGCAGTGAATGAAGGGAGGAATTCAATTCATCAAGTTGTGAATAAGATTCAGATTGCCTGAATCCCCATATACACCCACCATCTTGCTGCAGAGAGAAGACATGCGTTTCCAAGGGTACACAGATAATGGGCCTGTACAGGTAACGGACTCCCGGCTTTCAGTATGCAGAGCTACTTATGAAACATATAACTCCCTAGCAGCAGCCACGTGATTCTGAGCTCCCTTGGGATTGACTACCTGAAAGTTCACCTTAACACTTTCCCAGGTGACCTTGCAAGATTTTGTTTAATCAGGCAAGGTAGAGATGGAAGCTTGGTGGACTCAAACACAATCGCAACCTCTTGCTGAGATCAAAAACGGTTCTGAGTCAAAACGTTGGATTTCCTTTATCATCTGGGTGGTGCTATGCAGAAGTTGCACTGAAACTAAGGGGCCCAGCTCTAGGCTCCTGAAATCTCCTTCCTCGGGGCTGATTACCCATAATCCTGTTGTGGGTTGAGGATTGCCAGCAGCAGGTGATGTCTGGAAAGTGTGAAGTTCTCATTGGATTTCTCTGCTCAACCGGATTTGGGGTGATGACATTGTCTAAGAGCCGGGAAAACATGTCTGGGTCACAAATAATATGCTTAGTGCTTCTCGCCCAGTGATGAAATAGAATGGGGGACTGTTATTCAACTAGTTATTTTCCTCCGTTGATGGTTATTTTTAACTATAGAAGAAGTGTATTTTTTAGTCAATGGTTTCCAGGAAAGCACATAAACAAAAATAATTTTTAAAAGTCACCTGAAATCATACCACCCACAGGTAACCGCTACTAACATTCAGCCCATATCCTTAAAAGGATACTGTTTGGTAACCTGGTTTTTCTAATATAACAATATAACAAAAATATTTCCCATGCTAGTAACCACATTTATATCATTTTTAAAACTTGTATAGTATCATACTATTTCATTTATAGGTGAACGGTGATTTATTTAACCAATTTCATATTTCAGGGCATTATCTCTCACTCTCTCTCTTTCTCTATCTCTCCATCCTTCCCTCTCCCTCTCCTCCTAAAGAGACCCTCTGAAGTCTTCTGAAAATATGTACTACTACTAGTTTGGCAGAATTTGGTGGTAAATCAGGAGGCAAAGAATCATGGTTATAGGTTCCTTCACAGAGAAGCCATTTATTCTGCCTTATTCTACAGAGCAGGAGGGATGGCAAAACTTCTTATTCCTTCCACTTTTAGTTGGGAGCCTGACTATTTACTGAAATCACCCCAAAATTAATCCAAGATAAAGAAAAATACAAGGAAAGTGGTGAGGA
Source organism: Uropsilus gracilis (assembly GCA_004024945.1). NCBI lineage: Eukaryota > Metazoa > Chordata > Mammalia > Eulipotyphla > Talpidae > Uropsilus > Uropsilus gracilis. The sequence goes on from PVHY01001196.1 coordinate 27,783, forward strand.
TATCACAGTGGCTGGTGTGAATTCCATATCAATCCCATAGCCTATCATCCTTCCTTAGCATGTGGCCAATACTGTCTCCTAAAGTCCCAGGGTTTAAGCAGAAAGTCTGTGGGACTTCGAATTTTGCCCCAGGAATCTTATGTGTGGCCCAGCAACACTCAGAGGCAAAATATTGGGAAACTGTTCCCTCTCCAAAGGAGAAAAAGGAGACCAAGCACACCATGACCAGAGCTGAAAATCCCCATGACTCTAAAGTTAGGATAAAGGTCCTCATTAGGAATAGAGTGCCAGAAGTCATAAGTGAGAAGCATTTGAAAAGCAAGAAATGCAAAGAGGCAGAAAGTTGTCAAAGGACACCAAAGACAGTCATTGGAGTTGGATACAGAGTTCAGAGCCTGAACACATGTGACAGGAGCAGGTACCCAGAAGGTCTGGGTACACAGTCCGAGGTGTCTGGCCATTGCTTTGAGTTTGCTTTTATTGACTTAGATGGTGTGGTGCATGTCTTGTTCACATGCTGCCCTTCACCTGCACCCCTGCCACATAGGCACACACTCACACACCCCCTTACTCAAGACCCAAGAGTAGAAAAAGGCCAAATCTTCCAACAGCAAAACATCATGGCCATTGTAAAACAGCCAAGCAGCAGAACTGACCTATAGCAGTCAGAGTGGGAGGGAAGAGTAGGAGGTATCTCAAAGAGTTAGGCAAAAACTAGCAAGGGAGAAGTGTACCTCACTCAGGTTAGAGAGAAGAAGCATGCAAACACTCCCACTCCACCCCTGCAGCTCAGTTATTCTACACTGGCAGTAGGGCCAGCCTTACAGTGCCAGCCAGCAAGAGGTGGATCCAGTCTGCCAGGCATGTCAGCCCTGCCTGCTGGGGAGGATAGGGCTGGGTGTGGATAGGGAGAGACATGTTCTCATATACATGTGTTGTCTACTGAGTGAATATACCTTTCATGTTTCAAAAAATGAATTAATTTGTTTTCAAGAAATTTTACATGCTGTAGCTATACAATGTCGAGTGAAACGAAAGCAGATTATAAAATCATGTGTTTGGTAAAATTTTAATGATGCAATATATTTACTTAGAATAGTTATTAGAAAGAAGTAAACTAATAGTTTAACAGCACATGGGAAATTTTGAACTTTGATCTGTTTTATCAAATGGTACTGGCTGTTATCTCTTAATGATAACAAGTCTCCAGTTTAAGGAAGCAGGACCCATTCCCTGCACTGGCTACCAGGAGGTGATAAGAACCAGGCAGGACCCAGGCAGGAGGCTCAGAGGGATTCAGGAATGAAAGAGGTCACAGCATCAGAGCAAAGCTACATTCTTAACCAAGTACCAATGAAAGATGCTTTCCTTCCTTTAGTTTTTATTCATTTCTTGCTTCTCTCTGCTTTCTGCTAATATTTGTAACTTATGAAAGTATTTATGCCCTTTTATAGCCAAGGTAGATAACAGTCACTTAGCTAACTAATTGATTGCAAAGAAGCAGGTAGGTCAAACAATGTGAGCAGGAATATAATGATCATACTTAGATTCTTTGAAGGGTAAAGGGCAAAAGTTCTTAACTCAGGATACAGATTCAGTCACTGGCATGCATTCCAGGTAAACCACTGCTTTAAAAACAACTCCAAGTTCTTTAGAATGAGCTATAAAAAGAGGGACTCAACTGTGTGATGAGGGCAGCTTGTATGGAACAGAAAAGATCATGCATGAGGAGGAATAATTTGGGGTTCCTTCTCAGCTCCCACCCACTTCTGACAAATTGCCAAATCTGTGGTTGTGAGCAAGTCACATCTACTCTGTTGGAACTTGGAACTTGATTACTTTCTCAATTGTCAAAAGAGAAAAAACGTGTATCAACTGAGTGCTAGAGACCCAGCACCATGACAGACCAGCTGTCATTTCTCCCAGAATCTCTGCTGGATTGCAGTTATGATTATTCCTAGGAAGATGATTTTGTCAAAGCGATGCTTTGGCCCAGAGGCTGGAGACAGAGGCCACTCATGCCTTCTTCCTGCCTCTACCCAACCCCCAGGTTGTCTCTGTGAACTATTTTCCCCTTGAAGAGTCTGAGGGTAACTTGGTTAAGTCCCTTATTTATCCAGAGTGGATACCAAGACAATCACATCCTTTGTTTATTTAGAGTGCCTTCTAGAAGTTTATGTGATGTCAACTTTTTTTTCAGTCTGATAATATTAAAAAGTTACAAAGCTCTTGGTGCTCTTGAGATACAATTTAATTTCCATGAACTCTGAATTTCCAATCATTAATGCATCTGGTTTGAGTAACCATGTGTAATATTTCAACTTTTCTTTCAGAAATTAATTTTTTCTATGTAAGGTGTTTTCTCCCGATCATCAAGCTAAATAAGACAATCTTACTTTTCTTCCCTTTTCTCCCATAGACTCCAACTCTAGAAAGTGCTAAATCTGATTGAGAAGTAGCTGAAATTTGAAAATCTCTTATGAGTTATAGTTCCAGAAGGTAATTTTTGGGTAACAATTCACAAACTCAGCAGTTCTTATGTCTACAGGAAAGCCAAGAGCTGATCTTGCCTATATGGTCAGATGTCCTGAGGCATTTCCAACTAAGAAATGGTCCTCTGAGTAACATTAACCTTGGAGGCAGCAGCAACAGTTATTTCTATCACCCCATCAGGCACCTCTGAACAACAACAAAGGTGTAATATTCAAGAAATCTCTTGCAATCAGGTAGGTAGAGACCATCACCATTTTCTTCTACATTCAATTTCCAAATACTATGCCTCTTCATTGTCAAGTCCACTCAGAAGCAAAATTAGATTGCCTTATGTCTTCAGTACATATAAAGAGAAAATGTCAAAACAATTCCACAGAAATGATGCTTTTTAAAAAATATTTACATTTAGCAAAGCAATGTTTCATACTGGAAATGCAGGATGTAGAATATGATCATACCGTTCACAAGAAGTTGGTAGTAATAAAAATAATAGTACTCTATTTATTAAATGCTTACTGCATTTCTGCTAATAAATGCAGTATTAGCGGAAATAAGCCAGAAAGAACAAGGGAAATGTGAGATGATCTCATATATATGAAGGATGTAGTAGAAAAAGACAAAGGAATAAGAAAAATGAGAAACACCAACAGAACCAAACCATAGATCAAGAGAGGGGGAAGAGGAAGAAAAGAGAAGAGGTGGAGGGCACAGGTTTTAAGTAAATGGGAAAACCCCATTTTTATATATATTTTATATATTTTTATATTATGTACTTATATAGTTAACACAATGATGTTTTATATATATAAATAAATAATTTTTAAAAAATGCTTACTGTATGCTAGATACTGAAACAGGGTGAAAAACAAAACAGGCACAACAGGCACAGAAACTAACTGAAACCCATGTGCACAAGTACTAAAACTAAATAAGAACTAGGTGCACTCACAGGGCATCCCCAAATAAACACAAATACAAGTCAAAGGGCTATATAGTAGAAGCAAGGGACAGTGCTTATACAGGTTACTGTCTGTGGGTTCTTCCACCAACACACACAATTATAAGAAATCTTAGAATTTAACAACTATGAGGTTCATTCCACAAAGAAAACAACGATTTAATGTAGCCACAGAGGCCAGCTACCTCACCCAGTCAGAGTCCACCAGTCAAGCGGAGTGGCAATTACCTGTCACCAGAAATGCCGAGGACAACAGTGATGCCCAGGAGTGGTTACCATGAGAGGATCATCAACAAACAACTCGAGACACCAGGCCCAGGGCCTTTGGTGCTCCCACAAGGCAATGTCAGCAGCAGGACTGGAGGCCCAGTCTCTGCAGAGGTGTGTGCTTTTCTTCCTCTGTGGTCGATTAGCTGCTGGATGTGGCTCCGGGTTCCCCTTCCTCCTTCAGAGGTCAGGAACAGAGAGGCCTTCTCTTCTCCCTTGGGTCTGGAGCAGTTCTCACATGGAAACTTTCCGAGGCTCCTTCTCTGGGTTCTGTTCTTTCTGAGGGTCCTTCTCTGGGTTTTGCATGCCAGTCCTTTTCTCTCTAGGTCTTCTCGCTTGCAAGTTTCTTTCTTTCCTGCACGTTGCTTCTGTCCTGAAAGTTTATTCTCTCTCCTACAAGTTACCAATCCTACAAGTTCCAAGTCCCAAGTACCATTCACAAGTCACACGTTACAAGTTATAGAACTCCAGTTCCAAGTTACCAATCCTGCAGGTTCCAAATTCCAAGTTCCAAATTCCAAGTTCTAAGTTCCAAGTTCCTTTCTCCTCTGCAATTTACAAGTCCTTTTCTCCTCTGCAAGACACAAGCTACAAGGTCTACAAGTTGCAAGCCCCAGTCACAAGTCCCTTCTCACACTGGAGACACTGACTTAAACTCACCTCAAGACACCCACCCTAGAGTCTGATCCAGTTAACTATTGGGATTACACCCTGTAGAGTCCTTGACTGAATTTAGATTAAGTGGGCCACAACTGTTGCCCACTCATACCCAGTAACAATACCACTGAAAGCATCTTTAAAGGACAGAAAGCATGACCATAAGATGCTTTTCACTATCATTACCCCACCTATTCCTGATCCATCTCAAGTGGCTCTGTGCCCTGAACTGCTCTTATAAAGACATGGTGACCTTCCATGTAATTTTCTGTCCTCATCTTAGTATACCTGCTAGTAGTTTTTGGTTTCACTGACCATTCCCTCTTCTTAAGATAATCTCATCCCTTGGCATCAGTTCTCAGCACTGGGCATGTCTTCTTTCTAGTTGCCTGCTGCTCCACTCAGCAGGCAAGCAAGTCCATCCACTCTGCGGATGGGCCATCAGCTCCTCTCTTCTGTTTTTCCTTTGCTTGTTCCTGTGGCTGACTCCAATCACCACTTACACATGGTTGACTTCCAAATTTCCATCTTCAGAGCAGACTTTTCTTTTGATTGATTCCTCCAAATGCATGTACTTGCCACAGATCCTTGTAGAGACCTCAAAGGCACTTTGGGTTGAAATTTTTGTGTGCTCCTGAAGTCAAACTTATGATCCTCCCACATGAACTGATCCTTTTTTGATGTTTTCTTTGTCACTGAATGGTCAGAGTTTACTCTGTCCCTTTCCTACCAAGACACGTGGTGTATGACCCCTCCCCTTCCATACTTACATGTCATATTCATGTATAACATAATAAAGAGCATAAAACCTATGTGTTCCTGTAGACAAAGGGCAAATGTGTGACAATAAATCCATTTTATCACTTAAAGACACCTTTTCAGGGTCTTAATGATTATTTTCATTAAAGTCTGAAATAGTTAAATACTTAATTCAGCACATACTCCATTGCAATTAGGGTAATGCCATCTAAACTGTAATCTGCCCTTGCAAACAGTTGGTCAAGTTTTCTTTTTCTATTTCTTATTTTCCCACTCAGTGGATAGCTATTCATACTAATCTTTTTTGGATAGAATGATAGCCATAATTGATAGCTGCAGACTGGTTATCAGTCTGTTTCCCAGTCTAAAAACAGGGACTAGAAGGAACTCTATGCCAGTCTATTTTGGTTTAAGTAGCAGCATGCTAAAAAAAAAATTCCAAAGGTCCCACTTCTCACTTTCATCCAGATGTGATACCCAAGTGCAACTTCATTTTTCCAAACATTTAGAAAATATTTCAATTCCTATTTACTTCTATCATCTGTACTCTAGACCAGCTACCTAATTAGTAAGACCCCATGCAAAATGAAAATACAGTTTGCCTAGTTAAAAAAAAATAGCAAATTCAAAATAGTGACCATTAAACATTAAATTAAATAGGGGAGATAAATTAAATTTGGAATCTTTCAAGCATGGGACACAGGTCACATATCCATGTACCACACCATGCTTACAACATTTACAGACTTTTCTTTCAATTCCAGATACTGAAAACTCCAAGGATCCAATATGAAATTTTCATATATTCTCAACCTTTTATACTTTATTTATTATGCCCACATTTTATACATTCATTCAACAAATACTTTTAAAAATTAAAACTCTATACTCATTAAAAATAATAATTCCTTATTCACTCCTTCTTCTGCTCCTAGTCATTACCATTCTACTTTCTGTCTCAGTACCTCACATAAGTAAAATCATACATTATTTGTCCTTTTGTGACTGTTTATTTCACTTAGCAAAATAGTCTTAAGGTTCTTGAGTCTTCTCTTTTTTTCATAGTCAATCTAGTGAAAGGTTTTACGGTGTAGATTTTTTCCAAAAAAGCAACTTTGGCTTTATTGATTTTTCTTTTTTTCTTATACTCAATCTGCTTATCTCTGTTCTAAGTCTTCCCATTTTATTCCTTCTGCTACCTTTGGGTTTGATTTATTCTTCTTTTTCTAGTTCCTTAAGATGCACATCAGATTGATGGTAGTTCTTAATTTTTGATTAAGTATTTATAGTTGTAAATTTCCCTGTAAGTACTCCTTTCAGTTTCAGATTTCTATTTTGCTTGATATTTAGATTTTATCTTTTTATTTTTTATTCATCCTTTCTCATCTTTGCTTGTATTTTTCTTTTGTGTTCTTAGTATCTTTAAGACAGATATTTTGCATTTTTTGTTTGGTATACCCTGCACCAGATCTCTTTCAGGGACAGTTTGTGTTGATTTTTTTTATTTTTTATTTTAAGTAGATCATGCCTTCTTACTTTCTTTCTACACCTTGTGATTTTTAGTTAAATAGCAGACAGTTGAATCCAAGCAGTGTGGTATTTCTGGAAATTTTATTGTCCCCCTTTCTAGGGTTAGCCATTTCATGTGTGAATGTGTGTGTTTGTGCCTGTGATATTTAAGTACTGTTCTTGTTTATTGTTGTAGGTAGTCTATCAATGATCAACAATCAGTCTTGGTTATAAGCTTAAGGTCTTTCCTGAACTAGAATCTACCCTGGTCAACACATGTTGTCACTTTCTATTTTCTTATATTACATTTGATCCGAATGTCCTAATCTTTGACGAGGAGGCAAGCGTACTAGCTCTTTAACTCCCCTGGAAGTCACATCAACCAGGGGTAGGGGGGACTCATAACAGTGGGGAGAGCAATAACAGTGCAGTGAGGAGAGTTCAAAAATAAAAGCTGCTGAACTCTTTGCTTTTTCCTCTGTGATCAGAAGTAGCTGTTAAGGGTCATAGCACAGAACCTTGACATTTAAAGGACAGCATCCTTTTCCTTCTTCCTGCACACAGAGCTACAGGCAGACTATTGCAGTAGCACAAAACATACCTACCGCCTGCTGGTCCATTCATCTCAGGTGCTCAGTAGCCCTGGGAGGACAGGTTTAGAATATGACCTTGAAGAGGATAGTTACCACCTTGAAAATCCAATTTACCCCATGGATCATGAAATGAGTGGACTAGGTCTTCTATGTCACCTAGATTCTTTTAATAATTAAAAATGAAAAAAAAACAAAAACAAAAACAGAATTACATTGTCTCAGAATGTCCTCTCCACATTCCTGTAAAATTTCTCAGCTGATTTCTGCATTGATAAATTTTAGATATTAATAAAGGTATTTCAAAATTTCATTGTGCTCACCATCAGTGAACAGATCCCGTATATATATTTTTTAATATATGGAAAATTAACCTTAAAGTTATTACTGTCATGTTCCTCAAACAATTTTGGTTATTTTGTGGTCTATTTCAATGTTTGTCCCTAAACTTTTGGAAATGTGCAAGGTGACTGTGCCAAAATCAGTAAGACCTGGGAACACAACACTATCCCTCACCAACTGCTTCCCTCTTATCATTATTCATCTACTCAAGGATGGTTCCTTTCCTTCACCACATGAGCTTATTTTCTACCTCACCTACCTGTCCATATGAATTAAAGCTAACTTGTCATTTTCTGTATTCTCTTGAAAAGCAAGAAAGTAAATTCAGAACTGTGGGTGTACTGCTTTCATTATAGGTTACTACACACAGTTATAACCTATATATTAACAATTCTCTATATACTTCAAATTTTATATAATCTCATTTGCACATTTGACATATGTGGCAATATGATGAAAAGGAAAAAGAGTTTCAAGTCTTGCAGCTAATACATGAAATATCTATATTCCAAAAGTTTTAGTTGAGTCTCTAACTTTTAAGCCATAGTTTAGTTCTTGTTCTAATATACCACTCTGGAGCTCTCATATCAGGTTACTGTGAGGCTAATAAGATACTAATTCCACTTAGTGAATATTCAGTCCTTACCTTAAATACTTTTCTCATGTGCTAAGGGTGGTCTACAATTCAAAGAGCAACTTTATAGAAAAGCAGGACTTTCTTTTGCTTTTACAGAGACCAGACATTTGACAAGTTCTTTCTACTTTTTAGAACAGTCCTGAACTTAAAATCAAGAAGAAAGAAACAAGAATTCCTATTGTTTGATATTTAGCAATAAATGATTACATGGGTTGTCAGATGGCACTGTTTCTAAGGCATTACATCAAATATTCTACAGTGCAAAACATTGAGGGATAGTTTTCTAACTCAGATTCTAAATAGGAAGTTTCTCTTCCTTCCCAATGAATCTTTTTCTTATAAGAAAATTATATGGGAAGGGATGAAGCACAGCACTACATTCAGGGACAAAAAAATGGTCCTTGAAGAACCTAAAGAACAGGATGATATGAGGTTCACCAGAGATGATAGAGTGGTATTACAAGGGAGGTCCTGACTCAGTCTATGTTAGGCTGGTCTACAAACGTATGTAACAATACATCAGTGAAGTAACAACTGCATGTCACAGTCAGTTGTGATAACTTGAATTTAGAAAGAGGTTAGCAGAACAGAACTGCAGCCTCTCCTCAGCATTTCAGTGTAAAGAAGCATAGTAATCTTACATTAATAACTGCAAAGACAAAATAGCGTGAAGAAACTGACAAGCTTAATAAAATTAACAATATTGATGATGATGATAATGATTACGACAATGATGATGATGATGACAGTGAAGACAAAGCCCTTTCTTTGTCTTACTTTCAGAACTGGGAGAGGGTGGAGAGAGAAAGGAAGCTCATCATCATAATTATTTTGGCCTGGATATTGAGACAAACTCCTTTATACCTCTTTGGGTCATTATCAGATACAATTTTCCCAGCAGCTGTATTAGGACCCTGCAGAGGACTTGAGATTCAGAGGCTTACAAGAAAGAAAGGAAAGAAAGTTGCTCAAGGTTCTGTTCTAGGCCAGGTCTTCCAGGTCCAATCTAATTTCCCTGAGGGGTATACACTGAAATTTCAGTCACAAATAGTTTCTTATACTATACAATACCCCATACAAATGTCAACTTACAGAAAGGTCTCCTTTTCCTAGTAGTACTCCAACAGAACAGACCGAAACATGAGTTCCTAGAATACTGGTGACCCACCCCCCACCCCCAGACCAGAGGAGAATGGAGAATATACACAAAGACATAGAATGTGGGCAGCTGAATTTTACATAGTGGCAGGAATAACTAGCGGTTGTGAGGTCTCCAGTGCTCTGTTTCTAGGCCACCATCCAGCTTCTAGGGTGCCCTAGGGGAAGGTCAGAAAGTCTGTGTTTCCAAGACTCAGGTGAAAGGTCATTGTTTCTGCTAGAAGGTTTTTTATTAACTGCTCTATATTTTATCCATCGTTAGAAAGATTTACTTAAATAAAAGATTCTGTAGCATGACACAAGCTTGAGAAACACCACTCTCATGTTTTTGTCCCCAATGACAATCACTGACTGTGTGTGTGTGCCTTTTTAGTTCCTATATTCCGCTGCTTTTCCAGCTGTAGCCTTACTGACTCTGGAGGATGGCCCCACCCAGGGTTGGGCAGTTCCTAAGATGACAGACCACTCAGCCAGGGTGCCTTGTAGTTGCAAGCCAGCAAATATTGTCCACCGTTTCTTTATTAGGTTCCCCATATTACATAAACTCTTACTCCTTTACCATGAACATTCCAGGAACAGGTATCAGACGACTGAAATTGAGCAAACCCAGGGAAGGAGGTGACCTGCTTTGGGGGTCCTCACCCATGTGCTTGCAACTGTAGGACAGGAGTTAAAGGCAGAGGAGAGAAAATAAAGACAATTTCTTATAGCAAGAGAGACAAGGGCGATCTAAGAGAGGCAGAGAGAGAGTTCATAGGCCAAGTGATGACTGAATACCCTCTGTCTTACTCCCAAAAGTATTCATGGTGCAGAGTCCAAGGCAAAAAAGCCATGCATGGAGAATGGTGGCTGTCCACTGAGCAGAGGTTTAGAGGGCAGAGAGTCATCCAGGTGCATGTGAAAGATGGTGACTGGCCTGACGAAGAGGGAAGAAGCTAGCCTCCATGGAGAGGGTGTCCAGTCGAAGCCTGAGGGCAAACCCTGGAGCTGGAAAGAAGCAAGCAGGGGATGAGTCCAGGAGACCTGCTGAAAAGAGCAACTCAGAGGAATGGGAGGATTAGCTCATGGGAAGAGAGCTGGAGCCCAAGAACTGATGCCTGCAGGAACCAGAGAGCCCACATTATTATCTATCACGGAGAGAGTGAGGCTTTTACATTCTCATGGCTGTTCTGCTCAGTCACCTCCTTGCGTTGCCCTCCCTGCAAAGACATCAGGAATCTGGACCACAGTGATGCCGCCCTGCCTCTGGGTGAGAATGTGGCCTGGGGAAGCCTGGGAGACTGGGCTGGTGAAGAGCTGCTGTGCTGAGGCTGGAAGTCCCCAAGGTAGAGGGGAGGCTAGGGAGGCTTGGAGGGCTACCCTGGGGGCCCCAGTGTTCAGTATTCAGACACACCAGCTGTTCCTTCAACACCAGGAGCAAACCCTCTGCCACAGGACCTGCTGAATTCATCAAAAATAGCTATTCCTATATTTGCTAACCTCTCCTTGCCTCCTCCTTCCCAGGGAAACTAGATCAAACTCTCTTGCCCACATTTTCCCACCTTTGCTGTCCCAATGTGTCCTCTCTGGCCCCAGTGCTCTGTCACATGCCCCCCCCCCCAGTATGGCACATTCTGTTGTCTGTTCTCAGGGAGCCAAAGCTTCTTAACTTCAAGACAGTCAGTTCCATGTTTGTATGTTTTAAATTACTCAGTTAAAACAAACCCAGGTTCCTTTAAAGCACAAAATGCATCTTCAGATCTGGTGCTCAAATAAATGTACCCAATGGGGTAAATGGGATCTCGTTACAAGCATAGGAATTTGTTGCGGGGGTGGGGGTGAGGATAACTTGCTCAGAAACTTCAAGCAGCTACATAATTCAATTATTGGTGAGTTACTGCAGGATGATGCGCAACACAGTGTTGTGGGAATTTATTTCTAGAATCATGGGTAGCTCCCCTCATTACAACCCCCCATTCCCACCATCAGATGTCTGGATCTTTTGGATTAAAAGCATCAGAAACACTTTACTGAACTGGTACAAGGAAATAAACATTTACTAGAACTGTATTTGTGGGTTTGGTCCGAGCAAGGTTCTGTCTACTGCTACCCTTGGGACATCTGTCAATGTCTGGGTCATTTTTGATCATTAAAACTGGGCTGTGCTGGGGGGAAAGGTGTTCCTCACACCTGTGGTGCCAAGGCCAGGTTTGCTGAGAGGCAGCCTATAAAGTGGAGAGCATCCTTCCACAACAAGAGGTACCTATCCCAGAATGCTGGTGATGGAGAGGTCAAGAAACACTGATGTAAGGGTAGGAAAGTGCTAGGAAGAGTCTTGTATTTACTAGAAGGTGACATGACATGGTGTTGGTTAATTTGACAGTAACATTTCCTACAAATGGTAAGCTGTGGGGTTTGTGACTAAAGGATGGAATAAAGGACAAGAGGCCAAGGGTATTTGTCCAGCTCTGGTCCTCACATTTTCCTGAGAATGAGTCTTCTGCATGTCCAGACTAGACGACACTCATTTTGTTAAAGAGGAAAGAAACTTCAAATTTCAAAAACCTTCTCTTAACCATATTCCTGTGTCTACAGCTCCTGAGAACCATATCAGGTAGCTGAGCAGTTGGGGAGCAGAGCCTCATTTGTACAACCTGCCTGCCCAGACTCTCCTGTGCCTTCCCTCCTGAGAAACTGTGTTTCTCACTCATCTCTGTGCCTCTGAGTCAGCCAGTCCCTTCTCTTCTGCTTGACTTTCTATCCTTAGGTCATGGGTCACCCCTCTAGGAAGCATCTATGAACTCCCTCTCTCTCCTCTCCCTCTGTCTCCCTCCCACTCTCTCTCCCTCTCCATCCATCTCCCTCTCCCTTCCCTATCCTCCCTCCCCCTTCCCCTCCCCCTCCCCCCTCTCTCTGGAAAAAACCCACAGATGTGCTCCTAAATCACCTGAGGCTCACCTCCACCATCACAGGTGTTGCTTGATACCAGAGTAAGATTTTGGTCTCTCATTACCAAAACTTAGTAATCTCCTTGAGTAAAGTGACTTTTGACCCTTAGGGTCACCCAGCACCTAGGACAACACCTACTGCGAGTGGGACTTAACCTGCCTGAAAATAACTACGGAAGACTCCCTACTTCCTCAAGGAAAGAATCTTTCCTTTGGAAAGATTAGAGGTCAAAGTAGATTTTTTTTTTTTTTTTTTTTTTTTTGCGATTAAGTCTCACTACTTTTGCCTGTGGAACCACAGGCTCACATTGCCCGGGGTACCACAGACTCAAGTAATCCCCAGCTTCAGCTTCCCAGGTAGCTGGATTACAGGTGCGCGCCACCACATCCAGCTATAATTTTTTGGAACTAGGTCTCTCTATGTGCCCTCAGTGGGACTCGAACCTTGTTCCCTGGCCCTGACTGCGACTTCCTAGGCTGTTTTAATCTATTTCTGGGCAATACTAAAGTCTCTCCTGTAACAAAAGACTCAAAATGACAATAAAGGAAGGACAAATCCTAACTTGGGGAATAGCAGACTGAAAACCCCTTCTCCTGAGGATGTGCTAAGTGCTCTGCTTCCAACCTGGCACTGATGTAGTTAAAGCTGCACCATTTGCTGTGTGAGGCTTTGATTCTGCTGACTTTATTTCAAGCAATCAAAAATATCTAATTTGCATTCACATTCACATCAGTGGCCCATATGTTAGCCCTGCGTAAAAGCTATAGGCTTGCATTCATTATGAAAGACTTGGCTCCCCTCCTTATCTTTTCACTTGAAAATTATTGAGATACTGTCGCTACAAAGGGTTATATTTAGCGAAGACACAGCATTTCCGTGTGCGTATGTGTCTCTGCCCATGTCTGTATGTCTGGAAGGGATCTGATATTTGCATCTTCTTCCAAAATATCTGATAACTCTCGAAATGGATAGAGGAAGAGCCATCTCTTTCTCTAGCCATTTCATGTGACAGCGCTGCCTCCTACCTAAAGCATCATTAAAATATCGCGTTGCAATATGTCAGTGCACATGATTCTAGACCACACACTGAGCCCTGATAAGCAGGCCTCTGGAGGACAGCAGTGAAAAACTCACAGTTTCTTGAGAAGAAGCCTGGCCGGGGTTTGCTCCTGGGATTCAGTCACATTCCAGTTAGATTCTGCTTACCAGTGGGAAGGTCTTTTAGCTAAAAAAAATTTGCAATTCCTACTATGGTATAAGCCACTTTTCTATGTTAAGTCACAGACATTTGTCATGAGGTGTTTCTGCTATCAAGGGACTCACAGGGAGCACGGACAGAGGAAGGCACTCATTCCAACAGCTATCACTATGGGATACTGTTATGCACAAAATGTTTGGGAAGAACTCATAGGGGGATTATGGGTTCTTTCTGAAGCCCTGGAGCAGTAGGCAGCACCCAGTGGGAAGGGAGACCTTCAGAGAGCTGACCTGGGTATTTAGGAAGGCGCTCACAGTTGTGGAGAAACAGAACAGTCCAACAGTAGTGAGATCAGGGTGTGAGCTTAGAAAGCACCTTTGTCCCAGATTCCAGCAGATTCTGATCCATGAGCACCCCTCTCCTGATTGGGGGTAGATAAAAAAAAAAAAAAAACACAATGTCAGGAGAACATGCAACCAACACAATCATGTCTTTGTTCTCTAGAAGGATACATATACATAAGAAACAAGTAGTTCCCTAATTGGAAGAAAACCAGTGAAAATTCCAGGAAAATACACATCCTTTTGATGATTTAAGGATTGCAGCAGACATATATTTTAAATTGTTCTGTTCTAAATAATATTTGATTTCAAAAGTTTTATCGCTAGAGAAACTAATCAGATACTATTAGCTCGATAGCAAGACACAACTTGATCTCATGACATCAAATTAAAAATATCAAACAAAGGAATTCATAGCATGTAGGGCTATTAAGCACCTTGAATTACTCATAGCAACAACATGTAACAATAGCAACCCCTGTAAACTGATGAAGACACCCAGAGAGTCAGGACCCTTGTTAAAAAGCCAAGGGCTGAAAGATGTGTCTCAGGGAAGGGGGGACATAGGTGTGAGTGGAGCTGGGAAGACACTGCTGGGTTCTGATGTGAAGGTGGGAGGTTTGGTCATGAAAACTTGACTCTCAAGTATGGGTCAGAAACATTCACACTGAAGGAGAGATCACTAACAACTGTGCATTTCAATAAGAGTGAAGCTTGAAAGAGAAAGGGGGACAGCTGTTTGAGGCAGATGTTGGATACCTTCCCCTCAGTGATGTGAGTTGATATCTCTTCTGCTTGTGCAGGACAAACAGCAGCTCTAAAAGTGGGCTGGGGGTGGGAAGCTGCCTACATCATCTGGAGAGTGGAGATTTAGAGAAAGGGACAAGAGAGGATTCTCTTTGGAATCCTGAACGCCCTGTTCCCTAAGTGGCCAACTTGTGAAACACAAGTCGCCTGGCACTCCTTAGCCCTTTCTGTGAAACAGGAACCTATTCACCAGGTATATGGTCACCTGGAAACTACAATTCCCAGCCACTCTCATAGGTATTAGACTAATGACATACAAGTGAAAGCAAATGATTGAGTAACTACCAGCTTATCTCCCGAGAGAGGGGCCACTTTTCCTAGATCCCTCTTTCCCCCTCTAGTTGTCTGGGAAGCAGTGGTGATGCTGGAAGCAACTTTGGAGGCAAGAGGATGATAGGGAGTTACAGCATTTTGCAGTCTCTTGGCTACAGCAACTTAATGTGTAAGGAACACTTAAAATGTATGCAAACAATCCATATTATTAAAAAAAGCTAGAAAATAAAGAAAAACATATCTCACATATGTATATTTTAATTATGTAATTAAAATCTCAAATTTCCAATACTAAGAAATAATTATTAATAATTTATTGTAAATATCAAATTTCTAATACTAAGATATTTATATTAAATATTTTGGTTTTTATGTTTTCAGATTTTTCTGCATACTATATATATGTAGTATATATGTAGGTTTTTATGTTTTCAGATTTTTCTGCATACTATATACATGTATATATATTCATTTCTCTTACTCATTTTAAGATATATTCTTAATCTATGCACCTATGTTGGATAAATACATACGCACATATTTATATTGTAGGTACCCTGCTTAGCTTATTATTCTCACCTAGCAACATATCATGAATTTCCATATCAGCAAGCAATAAACCCAACATCATTTAATGGCTGCATGATAGCCCAAGGTCTAAGTATTTTATAAACAATTTACCCCAATCTGGGGTGCTGTACATTTGTATATCATAATGCAGTAACTAAAAGGCTTAGCTTTTGAGTCAGAGAGACATGAGTTCTATCATCTTTACATGCTGAATGCTACGGCTCATTTTTTTATTTTTTAAAATGAGGATGATAATGGAAACTTCATGAGCTTTCTGTGTAATTAAATGATCTCATGGATATAATTATATTAAAAAACATAGAGGGCTGAGCAGGTACCTGGTACCTAGAAAACATTCAGCAAATATCAGCTATGGTCATGAATAACATTTCCTGTTTGCTGTTATAGAAAACACTATGGTATTCATCCTTGTATGTTTATGTCTGCATACTTACCTTACTTACGTCATTAAAAACAAAAGTTCAAAATACAGGTGATAACCTGTATTTCCTCATATAGTAGCTTAACAAGGGTAGAGTAGCCTGTCCATCTGGTAGCTTACACAAGGTTGATGTTAGGAGGTCAGATCAACCCTGAACACATTTAGTAGAGAACGTTACTGGTGCAGTTTCTCTATTTTTTTTTTTTTATTTACATTGTCTAAATTCCAGGGTCCAATCAGCAGTCTAGAACTCACCTTGATGTTCTCCTTCTTTTGTTCTCACTATTCTCTTCCCCTATCAGAAGTCCCGTGCTCTGTTTCAAAGTCTGCTTTCCTCCTCCCTGCCTATTGCATCTCTGTGATCACACCCATCTCAGCCTGCTCTAAGGTGAAAAGCAAGAAATATCAGTACATTTGTCAGCTGTGCCTGAGAATCCAAACTTCACCATTTACAGGATGATGGTGCATAGGTTACTTAGCTTCCAATAAAAATCTCCTTTTCTTTTCTGTAAAAAGAGGATAATGGTATCTCCCGATAAGATTACTGTATGAAGCAAATGAAATGATTCATGTAAAATGCATGGTACAATCTTGAAATACAGTATTAAATCAATGTTCATTATTATTTTTATTATTATTATTGTGGTGATATTAGTAATAATTATGATGGTAGAGTACTAGTAACAGGACTAGGAGTAAATAGTGCCTCCCATAGTTTCTACTCAGGACATGGGCATGGACTGCTGTTTACACTGGGGTGGTCACTAAGATTGAACAAGTTATTGTACATGAGAATTGGCCAGTGTTTGAACTTCATGTGGATATAAGACTTGTGTGATTTGGTTTTAAATAATGATATATATAAATTATGTACTCTCTTTTGAAATCTGATAAGAATCACAGAAATGAGCTGCCAATAATAGAAGGACAACTTTAACTTCATGTGAGTTAAAAGGACATAGAAAGCAGAGTTAAACAGAGAGAGAGAGAAACAACCTTGTGGCCTCTATGAAAGTTATCATTTAGCCCAGGTTTCTGGCCACTTTCCAGTCCCCCCAGTTCCAGTCCCCAGGAGTCCTGGCTGTACTTTGGTTTCTGTCTTTTGATTTCAGTAAGTGTCCTTTGTGTGACTTTATAATAAATGTCCCCATTTTGAAGTTGACTTGAAGAACTTTCTGTGTTAGTCATCAAAAATACTCCAAATACATATTAGTTGCAGGCATTCACTCTCCATCTCTGCACTATAGACTATGATCATATTTAAGAACTAAATAATAATTTAAAATTTTCAGTTACTTCAAATATATAGGAAAAATAAAAATATACATCTGTGAAGCTAATGATTAGTTTTAGCAATTATTAAATAGTTTTGTATGTTTGCCTTATGACTTTTAAAAGAAATAAAACATGTCAGTACTGATGAAACTATGCAGATGATCCTCATTATTTTCCCCATTCTCCTCAATAATGGACATTATTTTGAATTTGATTTGTGAGATAGCTACAGATACCTATATGTGTGAGATATCTATAGCTACATCATATCCATGTCTGTTGTATTTAAGCTTTATGCAAATATTCTGCAAAATCAATCTATTTTTGAAAGCTATCTATGCAGATTTGAGACCCAATTTTGTTTACAATGAACTCATAATTTATTATGTGAATTATTGGGGTTATTCCTAGATTTTTCTGTTGTTATAGTCAGTGCTTCACTGAACATTCTTATGCATTTCATTGACATATTAAAACTTTATCTAGAATAATTGCTTAAAACTAGAGAGTGACCACCCATCTGTGAATAGGATATATATCTTCATCTTGGGAAAAATTATCAGAATCTTCAGAGATATTTTACCATTGTTGTAAAGATTTTTCACATTGTTAAAATTTATTTTTCACATTTTGACAGGAAAGCTTTCTAAAAGCCATTCAAGGCCCTACCTTTCTTATTTTCCTCTATCTTGGAAGATGCAAACCAAAAGGTTTGTACTTACTGCCTTGTCTCCCTTATCTTAAGACGAGTCTCTCTTATGTAAACTCCAAAAGACATAGTTCAAATTCTTGAGGTGAGAAACTTCTTGCAGTTTTGAAAACAGAACGACAGATCTGACTTATATTTTTAACATGTTATTCTTAATGTTGTGTTAAAAGTATACAATATGTAGGGGACAAGGTAGAACAGGAAGAATAGTTCCGAGGTAGCTATAATGCAGAGCAGAAACTATGGTGGCATAGACCAGTGTGGTAGAAATATAGTGAGGTTATGAGAAATAGTCAGATTATATCTTGAAAATAGTCTTGATAGAATGGTTTGTTAGCTTGTTAGATGTGAGTTATAAGCCTATGAAAGGAGTTAGCAGTGACTAGTGCCAAGGGTTATATCTTCAGAAATGGAAGAATGAAGCCATCTCTTAATTGGATGGGGAAAATATAAGGGGAACCAATTTGGAGCAGATTTAGGAGTCCTATTTCTGACAACTCATGTTTGTGATGTGTGTTGCAGTCCTAAATAGAGATGTCAACTGAAAAATTGCATGCATAGGTCTAAAATTCAGAGAGCAGTTCCATAATATTCAGATTTAAGATTCACAAACATAATGCTGATAGTTAAAACCATACCAGAATGCATCAGTAGGGGCATGAAAGTATTTAGAGGAAGAAAAGAGGTTTCAAGACTGATCTGTGTAGTACATTAAATTCAGAGGCTTGGGGGGGGCATAAAAAATTCAGAGACTTAAGGAGATATTGAAGAACAAACTAGGAAACTTAGATGGATTTTCTCATGAGATGGTAGAAAATGCTAGCAGAGTGTTATTTCTGAGAGGTAAAGTAAAAAGAGTATCTCTAGGAAGAGAGAATCATGTCAAAAGTAGTTGCTGGGATAAATACAATGAGAATGAAAGCTGACTAGACCACTGAATTTAGCAATGAGGAAGTCCTGGTGATATTGATAAGAATGGTTTTAATGGAGTCATGTTGAGACAAGTCTAATTTCAGTAAATTTAAGGAAAAAAAGAGGTGAGAATTTGGAGAGTGAATAGATACAACTCATTCAAAGTATACAAGCTGTTGAAAATGGAAGCAGATAAATGGGCTAATAGCTAATAAAGAGTATATACTCATTCTTTTTGATATGGTAGAAATAACAGTGCATTGATATACCAGAGGAGATTATCCAGGAAATGGGAAAGTAATGATAAACTATATTGTAGGGCAGAAAAGAAGGTGATTACTAGAATAGTAATAAAGGTATTGAATCTAGGGTGCAAACAGGAATTAGTGTTAGAGCATTAGAGGAATTACCTTGTCCAAGGGCCGCGGTAATATAGGCACTGATGGAGATGGGTGAGTAGCTCTAAGGGGGATGAAATTTCTCTTTTAATTACTTCTATTTTCTCTGTGGAATAAGAAATTCAGAAATTTAGTGATTGAGGCATGGTGATGTGTTAGTTCTGAGGAATACACTCTTTAGTGACCTCAATAATTGATGCAAAATGAACTGTCACCCTCTTCTTTAGATCAAATGAATCTTTGGAAATGGAAGATCAATGTGAACCAAGAACAATGTTTTACTGTTCTGACATGACTTGTGGCATAAGAAAAAAATTCTTAAAGTTGAAACCATTTTCTAAGTGATTGAAAAGAATTATTTTACTAATTTGTATACTTACTATTTTCGTACGGTTATTTCCTATAATCCATTGTTCATCCTCTTTCCAAATATTTTATTATTATAATTCCAGAGTTTATCTCTTAGCCTAAAGTTCTTTTGTTTTTAATTTTTTCAACATATGGTCATTTTATTCCCCAAAAGGCATTATACCATTAAGCATACATTTTGTGATTATACCTTTACAATTAATAGCCATGTGAATAAAAGGATTTATTAAAGCTCGATTTACTAAAGACTAAGTTTTCTCATGATAGAATGGGGACAGTACCCACCTTATAATACCAATTAAAAGAGAATTATGTAGAAAAAAAATCCTAGCGCTATGCTCCACATAAAGCCATGTCAATGACTGGTAGCTGTTGTTAATTTTGAGTTATCTCAGCTCATTCAACCTCACAAAGTCATTCAGAGCTACTTGCTCTTTTACATGACTTTGATAGTCTTTCAGTGTTAAAAAGGAACCCTGATAAACAATCATTTGGCAAGCCTGGACTTAAATGTCAGCACTGCGAAGCCCTCACCATCCTAATCCCCATCTTCCCCAGCCAGAATTGACTTATTCTTCCTCTGCACCCCAATGACACTTTGCACATACTGTCATAGTAGTGCTTATCACACACATCACATGCTGTTTAAATTATCTGTTTGTACATCAATTTCACAACAAGACTCAGAGATAGTCAAGAACACAGTGTTTTCAGTGTCTTGTACACAATATATATGAAATGGATACCTGTTGAATGAATAAGGAATGGGGTTCTATGTTAAAATCCTCTACTAATCACTTCACAGAGCTTTTGGGTGAAAAATATGCTAATTCTAAGAGTCATCTGGTTTCTGTTAAATGTGTATAAATTTAAGATGATATCAGTGTGTGCCCATGTGGTGACAAGGAAAGTTTTGGAGGAAGTGAAGCTTCCAGGTTTGTATCTACTACTACTACTTCATTTTCCCACAAGAAAAAGTTTGGGTTTCTAGAACTGAAGCTTAGAGCAAGAGAGAGGGAGGGGGGGAAATGGGGGAGGGATAGGCACAAGAGATTAAGATGTTAAGGTGGTGGGAGAACCTCTGGGTAGATTGATGTAAAATGCTTATGTGTGTATGTGTGTGTGTGTGTGTGTGTGTACACTATCAATTTTTAAAAATAAAATTATAAATTAAAACAAAATAATTTTTAAAAAAGAAAGAAAAAGCTTTTAGGTTTCTGAGGAAAACTTTAAGGTAAAAGTTCTCTTATTGGCTAGTAACAGATAAATTTTGTACACTATTTCACTTGCAACATTCTTTCCATCCGTTTACTACGAATCAAGGGAGTACTACTGTAGTCACCTTTGAAAGCCAGCTACTCAAATAACCAGTATTTACTGCACACTATTTCATGTATAGAAATTGAGACAGGTATTAAGATAAGGTCCTTTGACTGCTGGATGTTATATGGGCAATATTTAAGTACACAGATGTTGAAACAAGACAGAGACTTCAGTTCAACATCTGGTTCTAGTCCTTTAGTGCTGTGTGAACTTGGACAAGTGCCTTAAATCCTCTCAGCATTAGTTCTCATCCACAAAATGGAGCATCAAATAATATAAGTGTCAGGCTGCATGTGAGGAACTATGTACAATAAATGAATGTTATAAAAAATTAAAACAGAAAATACTTGTGATCCTTGTAGAAATTTAAAATGAAAACATGAACTCAGAACATCATCATCAAAGCTCCATTGGTGACTTCAGACTCACAAAGCGGGATTTTTATTTTAGTAAATTTACATGAAACAGAAATTTACTTTTGCTAGCATGAAGAATGCACATCCATATCTCAGGGAAGAATTTTTATGGTCCCAACTCACAAGAATCTAAATAAGTTTGAATAAAATTATTTTTACTTAGAAATGTAACCACCAGATAAGCTTTAATATTTCATACCATCAGTGCCTCCTCTCCATAGATGAAAAACACAAGGGAAATTTAGTTGTTTTTTTTTTTTTAACTTTCTTTAGCTGAACCAAACTGTATCACTTTGTTAATGCTACATTCATATGCTGCCATGTAACAAATGACCCTAAAGCTCAACAGTATGAAACAACAATTATTTTTATTTTATTTTATTTCATGATCTTATAGGTCAATTATTTGACCTGGACTTGGATGGGTGATTTCTCTATTTCAGGCACTGTTGTTGGAGGCAAAGCAGTGATACTTGACTTAGAGATATCTAATCTGCAGGGTCCACATATCCAGAGTGGGAATGCTGGTCTCAGTGGGACTATAGACCAGAAGCTTCAGTGTAGATTCCTCTGCATGGTGGGTTCATATAAACAGCTGGAGCACAGGTTCAAGGAAGGATGGGAGAGACTGATGCAGCCAAAGTGGTTGGTACTGAATGAAAGTGTGAATTACCCAACTATTTTATTGTCCCCCACAAGTCCTTTTATAGGTTAGAGACAAGGGAAAGAAGTGGCTCAGGCAAAATCAGATTAGGTAACACATTAACACATTAGTTCCTGTGGGATACTTGGGGGCAGGGATTCACTTATTAACTTGCTGTAATCTTCTAAGGAAGGTCTCTTAGTGTAAATATTGGAGAAACGGAGACACCGCTTCTGCCCACAGGAGGTCGATAATGCCATTCCTTCTTCAGTGTTCTGAAGACAGATAAGAGTGGAATGAAGTTTTCTTCATTCCCAGCATGAGTCCTGGCTGGTCAACTTGCAGTCTCTGGCAGGTTCAGACTTCCTTCATGGCTTATTAAGGGTCCCAGAGACGGTGTCTCCAAAATTTGGACTCAACACAGAATCTAACCTTTGCTCCATTCTCTAGGGTCAGCCTAGACTCAAGGGGAGATAAATTAGATGCCAGGCTACATGAAAGAAGTAGTAAATAATTTGTGATCATTTGCAGTATATTATTCATTTTTCCCAGGAAAAAAAAAGTCTTGTAAGTGGTCCAGATTATTCATTGTTTCTTGATATGAACAGCTCTTGCTTGAACTAAGATTTGATAAGCATTGTTCTCATTTACATCAGAATATGGGGGGATGTATGTTTCTCATACTGACTTCCTGTTTGTCCCACTTCAACTGTTCATCTGCTGATAAATGCAGTTTTGTCTTGCTTTTACCTAATGGTCTATGTGTCTTTTTAAGGTGGTTTTAATTACTTATAGGTTTCTACAAATCTACTCAGCCCCTTAGTCAACTTTTCTGTATTATATCCATCTTACATTTCTTGCATATATACCTTGCTGAATAAATGAGGAAAGATAAGAAGAACAGATAAGAAACAAGTTATTCTCTATATCAGAAACACAGCAATAAAAACAGACAAAAGTATTCTGAAATATAAATTATAAAGAACATGGCCCAATGTATTCTAATAAATGTGCTTAGGAGAGATGTGGCAATCTTAGGATGTATTTGTCAGAAATGTAATATTTCAGCCAGGTTTCATAGCATAGCTAAGATCTGAATAGACCAAAATGACCTGTGGGGAGAAGGTGAAATTGAATTTAAATCATAAATTGAGAATTTTAAATCAGAAGTAACTTCAGTGATTTTCCTAAAAGGTAAGTCTGTTCATTTCACCAGTTGGGCAAGGTATTTAAATGAGTTAGGTTTGAAGATCTGAATATACTGTTTGGAAGAGCACAGAGGAACTTTCAGGATGTCACATCTAAGCTGCTTTGTCTCTAGTGCTTTTTTTTATTAGACTTTATAGGTTCTGGAAACTATTCTTTCACAAATTAGGCCTCTCTCTGTTCTACCCTTATACTTTTGACACAATGTTGTCATTCCCTCCCACCTGTCCAGATTTTGGCCATCTCTTTCTCCACAAACTTTAAGCATTATTCCTTACACATCTTTCCAGTAGGAGCTTTATCCTTATCTGCTAGTGTATCTACTGCCATCAAATTAGTCATCCAGGTATATTGTAATTAACTATCTGCATGTTTTATCCTACTCACCAAATGCTGCAACATTAGAACAGGGGTCAGCAAGAATTTGATGTAAAGAACAAGATAATAAATGTTTAAGATTTTGTAGACCACAGTCTCTGTCACAATCATTTAGCTCTGCTGCTACAGTGGAAAAGCAGTGTTAAGACAGTAACTTAACAAATAAGGATGTCTGTGTTTCAGTAAAACTTTACCAACATTTAAATTTGTATTTCTTACACACTTTGATTTTTCCAATGATTTATGTATGAATAAAACTTTCTAAGCTTCTGGACTGTATAAAAACAGACAGTGAGCTAGGTTTTGCCTGGAAATCACAATTGCCCAAGCCCTGTCCCAGCAGGGGGAGGTTAAGTCTTTCCAGTTTTACATTTCTACTATCCAAGCTGGTGTCTGAAATAGTATATGCTCATTAAACTTGGTTCAAATAAATGTATGAAAATAGGAAAGAGAACATGCAGTAAAAGTAAATAAGCATATCTGACCTGTCCATGCACATTGTTTAGGGGAAAAGGATTTTCAGATTTCCGAATATGAACGATGTATACAAGGAGCCTTGAACAGCATCCTGTATGGTTCTTTCTCAGCAAGGCAATAAAATCCCTAAAAAGGGAAATAGTTCAAGATAAGGTTAGCTGCCGGTCATGGTGCTGCATACCTGTAAGCAGCAGCCAAGGAAGCCAAGGCCGGGACCGGGGATCACGGTTCGAGTCCCATACAGGGTAATGTAGGAGATCTAGTTTCAAAAAATAGCTGGGCGTGGTGGCACACACCTGTCATCCCAACTACCTGGGAAGCTGAGGTTGGGGATATCTTGAGTCTGTGGTAGCCCAGGCAACGTGAGCCAGCGGTTCCACAGGCAAAAATAGTGAGACCTACTCTCAAAAAAAAAAAAAAGATAGGGTTAGCATTCTCAAAGGAGTCAAAACAAGAAGAAGAAGGTATTGCTAAATTGTGGATTGAGTAGGATGGAAGAAATGGGAGCTCATGGAGTGAGGCATGAGAGAACTCAGAGAAGACCAGTGTAAGGTGAAACCTGAGGGTGATCTGCTAGATGAGCAGCTTCTACAGACTGTACTTTATTCTTACAGCAGCAGTGTGCCCTGAGTTCTTGAGAACAGAGTGGGAGATGAGGCTTATGTGAGGTAGCAGGAAGACGCATTGTAACTGAGGGATGGAACAGAAGTTGGAAAACATGTGAGGTGACTGACGTAGTGCCTGATTGACAGGAACTTTGTGAACTAGGCAGAGTGTTAGAAATGGTATATGATCAGCACATTGGTGTCATGAACGTTATTATTGGGATGGAGATATGACTAAAAAAACTTTATTGCTGATTATATAACTGGGAAAGACAGAAGTAAAAGAAAGAAACTTGAGAGTCTCTTTAATAAATTCGGGTGTAGCTGGTGAATGTTGGTAAGGGAAATGAGGAAAAAATATGATTAAAGAGAAATTGCAAAGGACCTACCACTAAGATCATATATTATTGGTGAGCAGAGAGAAAAAAAACAAAGATGATACCAGGATTTTATGCATTTTCCCAAAAAATATGGTAACCTTTATTAATCATTTTATTGTTTACATATCTATATGTGTGTATTATATCTTTGCATTCCCTGGGGTTCTCCCTTCACCTTATCACCTGTGAACCTTCAATTTGATCTTCTTGTGCTCCATACTTCCCTGCTTTCTTCCTCCCTCTTTTCCCCTCCCTAACTGATTACCCTAGTTCTGTTAGCTTATTTTGACTTTTTCTTGGGTTTTTTTGTTTGTTATTACTATATCCCATCTATAAGTGAGACCATATGGTTTCTGCCTTTTTCTTTTTAACTTATTTCCGCTAATATGATTCCCTTTGGGTCCATCTGTGTTATCACAAATGTGCTATATTGTCAGTTTTGATTGCAGAATAATATTCCATTGTGTAAATATACTGCATCTTTTTCAACATTCATCCATTTTGGAGCATTTGGTTTGTTTCCATATCCTGGCAATTGTAAACAGTGCTGCAATAAACATATGAGTACAGGTGTCTTTTTGAATTAGTGTTTTGGTATCATTTAAGTAGAGTCCCCGAAGTGGGATTGCAGGATAAAATGGTAGTTCCATTTTCAGTAGTTTGAGTGTCCATGGATATATGACCTGAAATCATAAAATACATAGAGGAAAATATGGGCAAAACCCTCCGAGACTTATACTTCAGTAACCCATTTCAGGACACATCTACAGATGCTAAAAAAAAATGAAGGAAAACATAAACAGCTGTACTACATCAAATTAAAAAGTTTTTGCTTAGCAAAAGAGACAATAACCAAAGCATAAAGAAACCCAACTGAATGAAAGAAAATTTTTGCCCTCCACTAAGTGATAAGGGTCTGATAACAAAGATACACAAAGAACTCACAGTTTAGCAAAACCAAAGCAAAAAGCCCAGTCAGAAAAAAGGGGAGATGAACTAAAAAGACACTTTTTTCCAAAGAGGAAATACAAATGGCCAAAATGATCAACATCACTCATAATCAGGGAAATGCAAATCAAAACCACACTGAGATACCATCTTACACCAGTAGAATGGCCCATTTCAAAAAAAAAAAAAAAGCCAAAAAACAGGTAACAACAGGTGCTGGTGTGGATGCAGAAAGACAAGAACACTCTTACACTGCTGGTGGGAATGCAAACTTGTCCAGTAACTATGGGAAGATTTTATGTTTAGATACTGGATTGAAAAATATGCACTTTTTTTTTTTCTGAAAGCAGACAAAGTACAAACTAAGGAGAGGAAACAAATTTAAGACTCAATCTTTTTTTTTTTTGCCAGTAGAGTTTGAGATATGCATGCTAAATTCAAATTATAATAATTGTCAGACTGAAAGTTAGAAATGAGTTTGAGAGAAGTGTAATGATATGTTGATAAATAGTTAACAACCGACTCTCCAGAAACCAAAACACTATGATTTATCATTTACTGTACCTACCAATTTCTGTCATCAATTTCATGTCATCCTCTTATGGATGGTTTTAAGCTATCAACCCAAGGTTAATAGATTCAAAGTTGGGAAGAGCTGCCAATGAGAACTGATGGGAGCTGACCCCAGCACACCCATGAAAACAATAAGGATGGACATTTGAAAATTAAAGAAAAAATAGAGCAAGGTGAGAGCTTAGCAACCTTGTACTGACTCCTTCATTTGACAAAATGAGACTGAGACAAGAAATTGAATGCAGAAGAAAACTGGTCTTGAAACTTATGATTTAAAGTAAAAGAACAAAGTACCAGAGGTTTAGCTTTTATCTAAATAAATGAGATATGGTATTGTGTTTGCATATCTAGAACAGTATGGTATCTAAGAGAAATATATTTCCCAGAACTATGGATGATGGTGGAGGTCTCTTGGTTCTTTAATGGTAGGAAAGATATGGTGACCACTCCTGAATCTTATATAGTCAAAATATTAACAAGAATGTAACCTGATCATACTTCATTAACAGAAAAAATAGATTAAAAAAAGAAATATCTCTCCCAATGACTATTAGTAGACAGAAAAAGGATAATGCTTATAATTTTGGCCACAATTTCCAATTCTAAGAACAATTTCATGGTCTTCCAATTGTTTGTTATCCTTAGCAATCAACAGAAATTATTTCCGATGCTAAGACTTGAAGTTTGTTTGCATATTCAGTTACACCTATTCCTACAAAGAAATGAAACTTGTGGGTATTTACCTGGGCATACTAAGAAAGAAATTTTGCTATGGGATGTCTTGGATCTAGATCACTCTTGCCTAATTTCCTGTTATTAATTCCCCAGTCCATTAGGATTTCAGTCAATCACAATCACAGTTACAGTGAGGAACAGCAGTTCCCTGCTTCCCAGCCAGTTGCTCTAGAATCGGTTGAAATCTGATGTCCATGTAAACCCAGATGATGGAAGACTAACTTAGAAGTAACTTGGGTCTCATTAGCATGCTAAGATGCACACTCCTAGGGGAGTCTTAATATGCCATGAGACATGTGACACATGGAGAAAAGTCTACCTGTCTGCCTGTGCCCCAGTGTATCCCAGCCCAAAACACACTATGACCTGTCCTGGCCACCAAACCCATAAAACCAGGACTCCCACATCCCCTCTAGTATGTGATACAAAAATAAACACTTTTGATTCAAAATTCATTGGCCCTTTCAAAATGTGTGGGAAATTAATCAAAGTCAGACAACTTTCAGGATCTGTGATACTACAAGCTCTTTTGAGAGGATTGTGAGCATTGGAAAGTTCTGGAGTTCAGTGAGATCTCTTGTATTGTCACTGAAAGCTGATGGCCATTTTATTTCCTCACCATGACTCATAAAATCTTACTTTTAAGAAAGTTGTACTAGGAACACTGACATATCATATTCTACTTCATCTGACAGACTTAATCTGCAGAGAGGCATGGAGTCCCTTAGAATGCTGGGAATTAAAGGTCATTTAAGTCAAGTGCAAAGAAAGTTTAATAGATATTTTTCTTTTTAAAAGTTAAAGCTAGCAAAACTGAAGCATACATCAAGGGAGAGGAAGGGGAAGGGCAAAGTCAAGAGACAGATGAGCACAAGGGATTTTGGTGATTGTTTATGTGTAATATGATGGTGGAACTATAGGGTCTACAACAACATAAGAAAAATATATATAATAAATTTTAAAAATATGTTTCTTTTAATAACTGAAGTTTCAAAGATGTAACCATCCCTGGAAATCTCAATTCAACTCATTCAACTTCAGTGTGTGTGACCAAATTTCCCCCCAAAAGTCTCATTCAAATTTTGCTTCAGTGTCCCTTTTTATCCTATTTAACCAACTGGGGTTCTTGAAAACTTAATTTTATAGAGGAGGAAATACTCTCTTATGTTTTAGGCGGATCTCTGGATATCTTTCAATATTGCAGAAATAAAATCACATTTCTCTTTAAAACTTTGAGACCAATGTTGCTATTGCCTTCAAAAACTTAGAAGACTATTTAAAATTTTTAATACATGAAGACAGCATCATTTATCAGGCCCACTTTAGGATCTGTGACCTTGTGACAAAAAATAATTATAGAGTAATATTTGCATTCTATGTGTAAATACTTATAAGTACAACCCATGTGTCTGAAACCCACTGTAGCTCACTCTTTGTTCCAAGTATTCTGCCTCAGTTGCTCAATCCAGAGTCAAATTATTAGTTGAAACTATTATTTCATTTTACTTCTGTAATCTAAATTAAACTCTAAGGCTCAGGTCAGAAAACACAAAACATATACGTCCACATCTACAGAAGTTTCAAAAATTACTAGAACACTTTTCTGAAAGTTTTCTTAGAGATAGGTATTATGTCAATGAAGAAATCAAATTTAACTAATATTTCTCAATTTTATAAGAACCCTGATAACACAGCAGTTTTCCCTTTTTTTCCCTTAAACTTCCTCGGTCTGATTCTACTTCTCCACCTTTCCATGGTAGCCCTTCACCAACTTTCTGTTCCCATCATGGTCTGCATATTTGTGTCCCATGAAAGATTTTTCATGTTGGAATCCTAAGACCAAACGTTATGGGAGTGCTTAGGTCACCAGGATATAGCCTTCAGAAATCCAGTGAGGGTTCCTAGAGAGGTAACCCCACAAAGCTCCCTGGCTCTTCCACCACATGATCCCACACAGAAAAGTCTGCAAGCCAACAGAGAACCTCACATGAATGTACTGACATCCTGATCTCAAACTCCCAGCCTCCAGAACTGTGAGAGGCAAATTTCTGTGGTTTACAAGCCATGTAGTCTGTGGTATTTTGTTATAGCAGCCCACATGGACTGAGATAGTGCCCATCTTTTTTGTTAAGAAAAGCAATCTGGTCTTTCCTTCAAACCTCTCACAACCTTTATCTAAAGCCCATTTGAGAGAAAGTGTGATAAATATTTTTATTTTAACTTTTTGTCCTGTTACAAAAATACTTTGGCATGATTATTTGTGCAATATATAGTTGCTCTTACACCAAATTGTTGATGTAACCTGTGTGGAAGCTACAACTGCTGCTGCTCTCCTTTTCTTTCTTTTTCTTCTTTCCCACAGAACATCTTTCAGTTTCTCCAAACAGGCGGGAGAAAAGGATTACCCTTCTCAGCTTGTTCTGAATACCACGCACCCCCTTTAGGTATTAACAGCCTATACTAGAGTATTTCCAGGTATGGTGCTCTAGTATAGTATAGTATAGTATAGTATAGTATAGTATAGTATAGTATAGTATAGTATAGTATAGTATAGTATAGTATAGTATAGTATAGTATAGTATAGTATAGTATAGTATAGTATAGTATAGTATAGTATAGTATAGTATAGTATAGTATAGTATAGTATAGTATAGTATAGGTATAGTGCTCTAGGCTGTTGTCACTTAAAGGGGGTGGGTGGCATTCAGAACAAACTGAGAAGGGTAAAATGAAATACTGTAGAACAGACAAAAATATCAGAATTCAAGGCCGGGCATGGTGGCGCGTGCCTTTAAGCAGCAGCCTAGGAAGCCGCAGCGGGAACCAGGGATCTCCGTTCGAGTCCTGCTTGGGGCAACATAGGAGACCTAGTTTCAAAAAAATAGCTGGCTGTGGTGGCACGTGCCTGTAATCCCAGCTACCTGGGAAACTGAGGCTGGGGGTCACTTGAGTCCGTGGTACCCCAGGCAATGTGAGCCTATGGTTCCACAGGCAAAAATAGTAAGACCTAGTCTCAAAACAACAACAAAAACAAAACAAAAATCAGAATTCATTACATAAAAAGGGTAGTTACATGGACATTCACTTCATTTGAAAGTAATGTAATCAATGTAAATCTCAAGTAAAAAAATGATATGACATTTGAGAGCCATTTCTTTAGGCAATGCTTTGCCTAAGAATACAATGATTATTATACTTTGTAGATTAACTTGAGGTGGGAATTGGGCACTATCAATAAAGTTTCCCCTTGTGTCTTTAGAACAGAATGTTCTCAATTAGTCTCTCTCCAGGTTTTCCAAGGGTGTTCTAATCAAATTTCTCTCATTGTTAAGTCTTCTCTTCTGCTTTCCACATCCTTTCCCATAAAACCCTGTCCCATGTGGAGTCAGTTCTGCTTTCGATTTTGTTAAACCAAAATTCACCATTCCTACCTACAAAACTGATAAAATTTCAGTTATTATTAAATTTTTCAACTATATTACATATTTAATAGCCTCAGGTGTTGAATATCAGCTTTTCAAGAGTTCACAAGTTCTGGTGTCCCTGATGGTGTGTGCATGTGTTTGCCTAGAGGGAGAAACTTCCCCTCTAGGCAGTGCTTCTCATAGTTTAATGGAAAAGTTGTAATGCAGATTCTGATTTCCTGCATGTAGGACAGGCCCAGAGATATTATATTTTATCATGCTCTCTGCATCAATGCTACTGGTTTTTGGACTATGCTTTTAGTAGCAATGCTTAGGGCACCTTAAAAAATTTTTTTTGACTACCACTGTAATTAACTCTCTACTAACACCCCTTCTTTTCTAGTCTGCATGAGATCCAAATTCCCCATGTTAACATAGCTTTGGTCCTCTCTTCAGAACTAGTTTTTTGAACTAATGTTTTGCTAAGATGACCCAGGCATCCTCTCTATTCTGACTTATCTCTCACAAGATGAATTCATCTCCAGTAATTTAATAATGTAAAGCAATGTTCACAGTCCTTTTCTTCTTAGTACCTAGGCATGGCAGCTCTGGAGAAGTCCTGCTTGGCTATGCCTCATTGCTCTCTCTGTTCCAGTGAGCACCACTAGTAGGTTAAAGTATTTTACCAGGTTGTTTCTTGGTCATTGTTTACAGCATGATCCCCTCCTCCCACACTTACAGCCACACACCCCACACACATACACATTTTAACATCATAGGAACTGGATGTGTTCCAGTTATTATCAGCCAGGTGGTAAGCTTAAAATAGTTGTGATTTCCTGTGCATGAGAAAATATGTTATTACTTTTGGAATAATCAAACAATTTCAATTCTTGGACTGTTTTGTCAACAAAGCATTTGGGAAAGAAATGTGAGTTCTCATCTTTGCCTCAGAACCACTAGATTCTGTTTCCATGACCAAGAAGCTTCCAGGGTCAAGTCTTGCAGTATGGGTAGAAAAATAGCTAGAAAGATCAAAGTCAAAAGCATCATGTTTTCAGAAAGGCACATCACCATATTCCTCATGATGATCACACTGATGAAGGGAAAAGTCTGAAACTAACAATATCAACTAAAACTGGTCAAAAGACTCTAATTCTGAAGAAATTTTATGTTGTTTCACTTGTACCTTTATTATATATTATATATATTTATAATATATATAACATATATATTATATTACATTTATTATATATATTTCACTTGTACCTTCCTTTTTCTTTCTTTTGTAAATTTATAAATATTTTTATCTTTTCATGTCACTAATACACAAATGCTGACTGGATATATATTTACATATAACTTGTTCTTTCACACTTACAAATAAATGGAGTGAGGAGTCCAGAGTAACTGCTATAATCACTCTATAGAGCATATTGCATTACTATTTCAAATGTTTATTCCAACCCATTCTTTCTCTTATGCTTAAAAATATCTTCATTATGTTGTTGGATGAGAGCCACAGAAAGGTGTACAAGCTCACTCCAACCTTCTGCCAGCTTGATGTGTTGTGTGGCAGTTCAGAAGTTAGTACTCTGACCGCAGTGAGGAAATGCTTGAACATCTCCACTTGCCCAGTCACTCAGAACAAGGGCACACAGTCTGTGGATGGCACCATCTTGCTTGCCAGGGAAGCAACTTCCTTAGCACTACATGGAATAAAATACATCCTACACTCAAAAGTATCTTAATTGATGAAACATGAAGTTACACTGTGAACCAAGTTTCTTTATTTGTGACAAGTCCAAGGTCATAAATACAAGTAACTTGAGACCATCATCCACAGTTCCCAATTTTTTGCATGCCTTACTATATAGCAGAGTGCTTGTGCTAAGCCAAGTCCTTAGAGGCAGACATTTTCATTAGAATTCAGCAGTGCCTGTCATGTCGTGCCATCCAATTAGCATTTGCTTCTGAATAAAGGCATACATGAGTGACACTGTACATCTAAACATTCAAAGCATCATGTTTTTTCCTTTATAAGAAGTGATGACCAGTAAATATCAAGCACAATTTGAGAAAAAGGTGAAAAATTTTCTTCTTCTACAACAATGGAATGTAACCACAATCTAGGTCAAGAAACAGAGTGATACATCCTTCATGAAGACATTATTGTTTAATGCTATTTGCATAGTAAGGATGAAGAAAAAAACTCGCACTCTTTTCCAAATCCATCTACATTTAATTAGCATAGTAAAAAGAAAGGAACTTTATTTATGAAGGATTAGTATTCCTTTCTACATGAAGGAGTGCATTTTCCCTTTAATTTGTGCATGGAATCTCTAAAGATGACAGGATATACAACCCTCACTCTAGATAAATTCAAACCAGTACCCAAGACACTCTCTGAGCCTTTCAGGAAGTTCATCAGTGATGGAAATCTGTCACTTCTGCCTAAGGCAATGTCATTGCTCAGGGGGAAACAAAGCACAAGTGTTAGGTCAAGGGAGTTGTATACAAGACACCCACGGGCATAAGAGGTTTCTTCAAAGAAAAGTGTAAGGAGAAGTATGAGTGGAAGTATGTAAATTGCCTTGAAAATGAGTGAGAAAGTCTTTGAGAACTATGTGAAGCCCTTGATAAACCCATAACTCTAACACCTCATTTACATGCCAATTAATTAGGGCACCCCTTTTAAGGAAGACAGAAACCTTGGTTTGAAAACAAAATTGCTGGGGCACTTGAACCTTAATTCATAACTAATCATTAAACTGGACCAACATTGCGGAGAAGACATTTTGATTTCAAATTCCTTTTATGGTAAAAGGGAAAACATTGTAAGTTATCAGTTGATTACCAAGAGGAAAATTGAACATTTAAGATGAGACCTTTGTTTAAGGCATAGTGTCCTAACAAAAGTGAAAATGTTAGCCATTCACTTAACCAAATTTAAGATTTATCTATTTTCTGAGTTCTAGCATGGGAGGAGGGCATAGCTTTACCCCTCTACTATACCTTATTTCTCAAGTAGTTGAAACACCACTAAAATAAGGATAATAGATAAGAGTGGGGGAGAAAGAAAGAGAAGCGCAATAGTTTGCTGATCTACACTAATGAAATGACTACTAAAGACTCCATAAACCAACAGCAATATCTACTCAATATTCACACAAAGTTTATGTTTCAAATCCCAAACTATTACCCCACTGGTTTCTCATCTGCTATCCTACAGGACAGATAGTTGGAGAAAAAAGGAGTGTTGCAGCAATTCATCCATTTCCACTGGAGTGAATTAAATAAAAATGTAGCCAGAAAATTCAACCTGAGTTCCATAAAGTCTCCAAATACACATAAAAACAGTTATGACTGAGTCTCACTTCCTTCCTATTTAAAATGAATGTGTATAAGTAAATTATAAACCCTAACAGGTCCATAATGCTAGGCTATATTTGCTCTCAATTTTGGTTAGTAAAGATATAAATATAAATCCAAAATTCATATTAGAAATTTATGAGTAGTAAAATGAAGAAATAAGGTCTAAAAATGCACAGTGGGAGAAGAAATACTTCATGGTGGAGGTTCAAGTGAGTTTTCATGGCCTTAGTGCCATTTAGAATGAAAAGAGAAAGGTTGAACATCTAGAAGTTAACAGCAATAAAAATTCTGAAAATGGAAGAGATTTCCATGACAAAAAGAAGGAAAAAAGGAAAAGAGTAAGAAGTCAGAAAACTAAGATTTATTAATTTTCTTCTGTATAATGATTCTATCTTAGGAACTTTATACATATTAAGTTACTTAATCCATGGATTCAAAATATCTTTTGTTATTACTAGATTTGTTTTATAAATGTAGAAATAAAGGCTCAAAAAAAGTCAGTAGCATGCTTGAAGTCACATGGTAAGTAAATGAGAGAGTGACATTAAGAATTCATGTCTGATCATCTCAACACTTCAGGGATGTGCTAGAATTAAGCAGGTCCCTAAAGAGTACCGGGGTAAGAGGGGTTCAGACAACATGGGAATTAGCCTTGTGAATGAGACTTTGGTGTTAGCGACATTCTGATGCAAAGATGGTGAGTTGATTTCCAATGAATATTGGCCACTGCTCTGCCATGAAAGTGCATCAATGCATCCCCCACAGGAGGAGGCAGGGGGTGAAGGTCAATGGAGAAGTTTCCAATGCAGAAGTAATGTTTCTGAACACACAGTGTGTCTTCAGATGCTAACAGTACCTTCCATCTCATTTCTTCCTAATTACCTTAGAGCATAAGCAGCAAGAAGCTGTAACAGTCCCTAGGATGGAGGAGAGTGTCTGCACCTGGCTTAGATTGTTGCTGTGGTTAGTGGCAGAGCAGACCATGGTCAGGTTGCTCCTCTTCTCCCTTCTTTCATAATCTTCTCTGGTAATCCTCTGGTGAGCATCCATCCCTTCAAGTTTTTATAGTGCTCAGAGTATCCAACTGCAAATTTGTATAGTGCTTAGTCATTTATATGCAATGTCTCACAGTCTTCTCAATGACTTATTCCATTTTACAGGTGAAAAAACTGAAGTCTAGAGATAGCAATCATGGAAAAACTGATAAAGATGAAGAAAACTGAAATTTTGAAGAGGGGAGGAGAGTGGAGATGGGGAAGTAACATGAGAGAGGTAGGCCCTGGAGCACTGGCGGAGAGTGAGTGAAATATATGAACATGTTGAGCTGTTAATACCAATCCCCAAAATTAGACAGTTATGTAATGATACAACTAGAAGGGCAACTCAATACAATTTGAAAGAAATCTAATAAAAATTAAAAAAAGAAGAGTTATGGAAGAAACAGAGGTGATCTTTCCTCAGGAGCTTGAAGGCAGAAAGACATGGTAAAGCTAAAACCTTTGGAAGTCAAGTCTTCAAATATTCAAGGATATTATATACAAACTAGATTAAATTTGCTCATTTTTGTCTCTATGAAGAGACAACAACTGTTTGACTTGATAAGAAACAGATTTCAACTCATTTTAATCAACAATTGTCAATCTTTTCTGCTTATAGAAGAAACACATAATGATGCTAGAAAAACCAAAAACAGAAAAATGATAATAACTGTTCATAATTCTATAACCTAAAGGAAACTACTCCTCATTGTTTAGCATATTCCTTTCCATAATTTTTCAGTGTGTGTGATTAAATTATTGAGATCATACTGTACATAAAATTTTGCATTCTATTTTTTAGTCAACATTATACCATTTACAAGCATTTTCCCCAGCTCATTAAAAGCTCTTCATAAATATAATTTAGTGGCTGTGTAATATTCAATTGTATGGCAGTATCACAATTTATTTAGCAAATGCCCTATATTTGGACATTTATGTCATACATAACTTTTGGCTATTATGAAATAATGCTTCAGTAAAAATTCCCTTGCATAAATCTTACACCATGGTTTTCAAAATTATATAGGCTAGATTTTTAGAAGTTAAAATACTTAATAAAAATTGTGATTATCTTTAATACACTACCACATATTGCCATTTTCCTTCCATAAAATTTATACTGATTAACCTCTGTTATCCTCACCTTTACCTTTTGATAGTCAATATTCTACATATTCCTGTTTTCATTTTCCTTTTTCACTGACTGTTCTATCTCAATTATTTTCCTGCCTTTTCTCTTCTGATTGATCACTAAATGGTGGAGAATATGACAGGTCAATTTTTCTGGGTTTCTTCCTTTAGAAACTTCAAACATTGTCTCAGTTCCAACGTCTTGTTCTGTAGCTCACAGATTCTGACTTGCTCTCTCAGCAAGAGAAACACAGAGCTATGAGAAACACAGACTTTCACAGAGCTATGAGAAACAGCCATCACACAGCCTTTGCCCCCCCCCCTCCCCGCCCCCCGCAGGTACTATATATCTGTACAGGATCAATTGCAACTTCCATGGATATCCATCTATCTCTGACCATTGACTGGAATATATCCACTGACCTCTCAGTGGATATATACTGGCCACTGAGTACCTCCTGCTTGTGGTCGACCACCCCCTCAATGTCTTCCCAGGTCTCAGAGGACTCCATATCCATCTGCATCAAACTGTCCTGCCTTCAATGCCACTTGTTTTGCCACCACCCCGATCCAGGTAGGCTCATCGCCATCAGTTCTAGCAACTAAAGAAGACAGTCAGAGCCCTTGACATTCTCTTCACAGGATTTTTAATAGTGAACAGGGAAAAACAACCACTTGAATTCCCTCTGATTATGCTTCCCACTCCCTCCTAGACCCAGGTGTGTTCACCTATTTATGCACACACCCAGTGGGACAGGATGTACAATCATGGGAAGTGTTCAATACCACTGGTGTTGGTCATCAAGGCCATTGGCAGAAGGGTATGAGAAACCCTTAAAACTCATTTACTCTTCCTCTATTCACATAGAATGATTGGGTTAGTGATTCTCATAGTATGATGCTTGGACCTTGGCTAATTTAAGAAGCATCAGCAGGAAACTTCTTAGAACTGCATATTCCTGGGCTGATCAATTCAGGGACTCTAGAGATCGTCCCAGCAATCTGTTTTTTAACAAATCCTCCAGGTGATCCTGATGTCTGCTACATTTGAGAACTGTTGGACTAATAGTAGTGAACAAAATGACAAGATCCCCAGACTCCTGGTAATTATCAATATAGCAGGCACATCTGCACACATTCATCTTCACAAATGACATCAGATACTTTAAAAGACAGCATCTGAATACATTCTACCTATTTATACCTGTGAACAGCTGTCCCGTGTGATCCGAAGTCTGGGCTCGTCTTCGTCTCTCTATGAAATCCCTGGAAACCTCCTGAAGTGACCTGAAAATAAATGGAGTTTTGTCAGTTTAGAGAAGCTGAATTCTCTAGATCAAACTAAACTTGATGCAGGCTCATATAAGAGGTGGGAGTTTTGACAGAAAATAAGGGAAAGCTTGGAGAATTATTCCAAAATTCTATACTACTCTCAAATATCCAATCTGATATAAAAAGCAAAAGCAAAAACTTGATTCAGGTATAAAACCCTTTTATAATTATACAACTCTAAAAGCAAACTCCATTTTACACGTAAACACAAGGTATTTTTGCACAATTTATTATGTTCTGTATTTCCCATGAATGCAACAATTATGCAAATGGAGGGCATGTCATATGTACTTTGTTTTGTTCTTGTCTCAAGAGACATTCATCATTTCCCAAAATCAT
This sequence comes from Uropsilus gracilis, assembly GCA_004024945.1. Classification (NCBI taxonomy): domain Eukaryota; kingdom Metazoa; phylum Chordata; class Mammalia; order Eulipotyphla; family Talpidae; genus Uropsilus; species Uropsilus gracilis. The sequence goes on from PVHY01001196.1 coordinate 65,680, forward strand.
AGCACCAGCGGATGTCTGCGTTACCAACACAACACATCTGTATCAGTCACATTTGTGGCTGTCATATTCATTGTGATTCTACTAATAGGGGAAAACATCTGACTTCATTATTTCTTCTAGCGCACTATGTCTCAGACTCACAGGAGTTGCCTGGGGCTGGTGTTACAATGAAGATTCACACTTAGTAAGTCTGGGCTTGGGTCTGAGATTGCTTTTCTAACAAGCTCTCAGATGGTTTTGATACTCTTGGCCCAGGGACCATACTTAGAGTAGTGAGGTTCTAATCACTGTGCCCCACCACTTGCATATTGAAATACATGTTATTTTTACTTGCTTTATCTAGTTTATAATTGGGGTGTCTTATCAGTTCAATGTATAAGTTAATTCTCTTTAGGTTTTGTTTCACAATAACAAAGGGGCCAATACAAAAATTAAGATTAGAAAAGGGGTTGCAGAAACTGACAGCATTGAGAATATTGGTCTAAACTCCTGGAGGCCAGCCTGTGCAAGTAGTTGAGGAATTGAGAGGCTAACCTGATCTCTGAACATGTTCAGGAACAGGTTCAGGCCCCAGTTCAAATAAAGGAAACTCAAAGCAAAATTTCCTTGGGAGTTTTGGAAAGAAGTTCCTTATTCTTATGAGAAATGGGGCCAGAAAGTATCTTTTTCTCTTCCTAAGGACAATACAGAATGAAGACCTAAAGCCTGAACTTTCAGGATTGATCTCACTATGAGCAGCAGACAAGGCTAGTCTGAAGTGTAAGAGGGGGAGAAATGAGAAGCCCTCAGTCTCTGAATGAAGCTAACCCTTGGGTCTGCCCGCTTTTGTTTGTATGTGATGTGGGAAGCAATAAATGCCCTTTTGTTTAAGTCAATTGGAGGTGAGTTTTTTGTGTCAATGTGACATTAAATTGGAGAATCAGTGAGAGGCAATAAATGCCTTATTGTTTAAATCATATAGTGGTGAGCTTCTGTGTCATTGTGACATTAAAGTGGAGAGTCGGTGAGATGGTGACCAGGGAGTTATCTGGGATGGAGTTATGAATTTAGGTGACAGTAACACAAAGGTGATTTTTAAATCCACAGGATAAACCAAGTTCACCTTAGAGGAGACAATAATATCTAGAGAATAAAAAAGACTTTGGTCTCAAATCTGAGGAACCACTAGAAATTTGAGACTGGACTGAGGTTGTGGGAAAGGTTACTGCAATATGCCAGAAAGACCAGCCAATACGCTACCCTTGACAACAAGGAAGTATGGCACACATGTGTCCTCAGCTCTTGCCAATGCAGTAAAAAGTTTGCTTTCATTTTTTCCCCGGTTTATAACATCTTCCCCAGACTTAAAACTTGCCAATGCTCTCATGCAAATGGGGATTGTTTTCTTTTAAAAATCAATTAATATGCATGAAATGGATTATTTTAGTGTTTGAATTGAATCTCCCCAAAACACAGTTTAGAACTCCACAAAACAGTTTGAATACAAATTCATCTTCCTTTCTCTCGCGTGGGGAAAGCTCCTGTTAAAAAAGAAAAACTCAGGCAGCACAGATCCAGAATTCACTACATATGTGTGCAGAATGCTGCTCCTTCTCAGTCTATCAGTATGAAGGTGTGGCTAAATGAGATTGTGGGTCAAGGCCATTAAGAGTTTGAAGAGTCTTCTCCAAGAAGAGCATGGTAGAAAAGAGGGAGAACAGCAATCAACAATACTAAGGAGAAGATAAAAAGAAAACATTGATCCTTTGTTCTAGTCAACTCTTTTTGGTCTATCCTGAATGGAAATACCCATTTAGCCTGTGTTGATATTACAAAATGACCTCTCAAAGGAGTTCATACTTGACAGGTGACTGTTTACCAACCCCCCACCCCCCGAGCCCCCCACCCCTTGTCCTTTACCTGAACTATCATTTCCACTTTTTTCCTGACATTTTCCCTGGGAGCCCTCCTCAGTCCTTAGTGATGGAACCATGATGTTCTCTTCTATACAGTAACTGCCATGTTGCTTTCTTCTCAACTTGATCTAAATATACATTTTCAACATGCAACATTCCACTATACCAAAGTGGTGTACTTTGCATTGTGTCCTATCCAATCAAATATATTTCCAACAGCCTACTGTCTACATGCATGCAACATACACACACACAGAGAGAGAGAGAGAGAGAGAGAGAGAGAAAACTAGTCTTTATATCAGATGCTTCACAGAAACTGCTTGCCCTCAACCTTTCGCATTATTTTCCAAGCAGTAATTGTAAACTTGTGGTCCTCTAGATGAATTAGGCTGGCTGTCATGTTTTATTTGTTACATTTAATCTTTTTTTAAGTAGATATTTTAAAAATTAAAACATCACAACATAAGAATCTAGAATATTCATTTTTTTCTTTCAAACTCAAAGATGTGGCAGGCCTGGGTTCCATTTCCATGTGGTAACAATTGGACATGCCCTATGCTTTGCCATAATCCTCATCAATCTCTACTGAAGGTCACATGACATATGCCATCCATCACTATGCTTATTCTTCTCCTCTTTTAGTATAGAAATCTTTCTCTGTACCTAGATCTCTATCAAAAATGGCAAACAATTGATCAAATACTTGAGGGAAAATGAGTTTGGACCTCTTTCTTTGTTGATGTGAAAATTTTTCCTAGGTAAGGTAAACGTAGCACCACTTAACTTGGTCCTTAAGTCAACTCATTTTCCATCTGAATTTGCAGTTTTCGGCCATGGCAGCTGTTGCTTGTGCACCTGGCTCCTTCATGCCCTCCATGTCCAGGGTAGCTGGGGAATTGCTCCCCCCCCCATTTCTTGGTGAGTGGACAGGGGGAATCTTGCCAGGGTGGGGGGAATCACAACCAGCCCCTTCTGGTTTACTCCCACTCCAATCAGTCCTCAACAGGAAATAGAAAAATGCTAACAATCCAGTTGAAGAAATGGAATTGGTGAGAGATATCAGCAAAAGCCCTGACTACTCACATCTCCTGAGCAGGATTCAAAAAGAGCAAAGAGAGAACTACTGAACACAGGACTGTGAAACAAAATAGAGTTGATCTATTCGAATTACACCTACATAGACACTAGTGTCTAGTGTCTAGCTTAAATCTTGGTTCAGAGAAGCCTCCAGCAAGAACAATGTGCACCCCTTATCCACAGGGAGTGGAAAACCACAGAAATATGGCAGCAGCCCAACAGCTAAGCAGCAAGCCATGGCTGAGGAGACCAGCCAGATCAACCATCAGATGATGTATGTCCCCTCAAAGGAACTCCTGAGCCAGTTCCCTAAGCCAGAGGCCAGACCCACAAGGTGAAAAAACAGCAAAAAGAGAATGAAAATAGAATGGAGGAGACATCCAGCAAGGAGGAACAGTTGATGATGGGCTCCAAACAAGCTCGAACTGGCTGCCCAGCACAAAGCTAAGACTGGAAATATAAGCATGGCCCACCATTCCCCAGGAACACAGATCCTCACCAAGGATCCACAAAGATCCTTGCAGGAAAAGAACACAGTTCCATAAAAGGAAGAGCCTAAAGAGCTAAACATGGACCAACAAACAGTAATGAGGAAGCAGAATGACAGGAGCGGGGCTGGCGAAAGGGGGCATCCCCAAGAGGACCAAGAACCATACAAAGATGCCTGATGTTGTATAAAATTAATAAAATTTAAAAAAGAATTTGCAGTCTTGATTCAGATCAATTTCAATCCTGTCTCTAACATTAAATCGCCCAATAAAGTATTTCATTAACTTAAATATTAATTATGTTATTCAACACATTTTCAAAGTGTAAGTATAAATAACTTTAAGGAGTCATAAAATGAAATTAAAATATTTAATGTCTCTGTTTTGTACTAATTTGAAAGATACATATACCCTTTTTTAAATTTTAGAATTATTTACAATAGTCAGAAATTGGAAACAACCATATGTCCATTGATGGGTAACTGGATAAAGAAGAACTGGTCTATATACACAATGGAAATATCAGTCAGTTATTAAGAACAAAAGTGAAATCTTGAAACCTTGAAAGTACTATACTACATGAAATAAGTCAGATAAAGACAAATAATATATGATTTACTCGTATGTAGGAAATAAATAAATAAAACAAACAAAATGTAAAAAAAAAAATGTTTAGACAACCAAGAAAAATGGTGGTACCAGAAGGAAGAGGAAGAGGAAAGGTACATGCGGTGAAAGGGTTAATTTTACTGGAGGACAGAAACAGTCTTTTGGTGGAATATCACAACCTATTATGTGTAAACATCAAATTATAATGCGGTACACTTGAAACCTATGTGATACTAAAAAGCAAAATACTTCAATAAAAAGGAGATAACAAAGTAAAACAGAAAAAAAAAAAAAAAGAAAGCCAAACAAGTCAGTCACTTTCCTTGAATTTTCATGTCATTTCAGACTAGTTTATGAAAGCTGCCATGCTCTACCCAGAAAGGAAGATCTTTATGGGAGAAATAAAACCTTTTATGGCCTAAAGTATAGATTATCTCTGTTATAATTCAGATCCTGACTTTTTGAGAACAGGTACTCTCTTATCGTTTTATAACTTAATTCCCAAATACACTTGTAATTTGAACTCTGAGTGTAGAGGGAATGAATTTACATACTTTTGTGCAGGGATTCTACTGTTAAAAAGTATTCTAATGGAAAAAGGAAAAGGGCTTCTTTTAAAAATATTAAATCTAAACCTCTGTATGTATTTTTTGGTTTTTATTACTTTTAAATGTATTGCATATATATGCATATATTCTTACATCATTGTATACCCCTAGGTAAGTGATATTTTCTGCATTGAAAAAAGCCCTGAATTTTGTTTAACTAGGTGGTAAACATATTTGCTTTAATTTCTCTGCAACTCACAGACCTCAGTTTAAAAGAAAAAAAAATGAGGAAAAAAATTAAAAAGTAATTGCTATGTCTCATTAGGAATTTTAGTAGCAATTCTTCTGTTCAAAATTTATTCATATGAATCAGAATTATGTAGAACACATTACTTTTTAATAGTGGAAAGTTGACAGTTATCGCTCTAAAAGAATTATCTCATGCAGGCACATGCCTTTCATTAAATATTTGTTTTTGTATTGACTATATTTTTTCATTCAGTCTCCTCAAATCTCTTTTAGATAGAAGAGCATTAACCTGATGAAAGAATATATAGCAGTTTCTTTTTAAATGGAGATGGAAGGATGGAAAGAGGAAGGCTAAGACTGAGTTTCCTTGAAATGGAAGAAATCCCATGGCATATTCTCATTTAATTCATTTAACTGTTTCAACTTATTGAATAACCACATGGAATGAACATCATTCTGGCTTTTCATATGGAAAAAACCCTTACCCTTTAATACAGATTTAAGATTTAGAGGAAGCAAGATTCAATTCTGAAGTCACGTATTTTTCAAACTTCCTACTTTCCACTTCATATAAATAACATGTTTGAAGAGACCATTTGAAACTGGCCTTCCAAAATAGTGATTTTGGACTTGAAAAGCAATAGCAGAAAGAAGTAAGGATGCATATTGTGTCTTATAAAAAAGAGGCAATGGATACATTTCATAAATAATTTTTTTAAGTACAAAAAATCTTTACAATTTAAAATGCTTACTCCTTAATTTGTATTTGAATCTTAAAGTGGACAGTTTCTAAAAGAACCCAAACTGATAAAGGATTCCAACAGGAAAAATAACAGGGAACTGGTACTAGAATTAATTTTCAAAAGTAAATTTCAGCGCCTGGACAATCCTGAGGACATTCCCCACTTCAGGAGAATTAGATGGGGTTCTGGCATGAAGTTTGTCAAAGGGATTATTCCTCTCTTTCCTGATAAAGCTGTGTTTCAGCCACACCCATACTTTGCAATCACCAGAGAAACTTAAAAATCAGTTTGAAACTCTGCCCCACGAGGGTCTGATTTAATCGGGTTGGCAAGTCCTTGGGACTTTTTGGAGCTCTTCGAGTGAATCTAAGATCCAGCCAGTCAGGACCTTTCTTTCTCTCCTATAAGAAAGAAAGAACATCTTCGATACCCATCTGGTCCTCGGTAGCCAGGAGGCCAAGAACATCTTTGCGTTCAAGTTATATCTAAAGATACAGAAAATCCGTGCCCATCAGTGGTGATTCTCTTGTGACCGTGGGTGTGTCCCTCTCGCTGCTGGGGAGCCCTGGAGATATGACTATGCAATCCTTTCTCATGGGGGGTACAGAACTTGGCATTCCAGTGTGGCCCAGGGCCATCCCACATCCCTGGGGGGCTGGTTTGAGATGCAGAGTCTCAGGTTCTACCCCAGACATATTCATTTGTTTTTTTCCTAAATTATTTAAAGTTAGTTCTAAATCTTCATAGGTTGACATGGCACTTTAGAAATAAATATTTAAAAGTCAAAAATAAAAATGAAGAGAGGTTATTAAGGTAAAGAGCAAAAAATAATAAACAGATGACTCAATCATAAAGAAATTTTGACTGAAATCGCTAAGCATATATTGGAATCTAAGTCTCCTGGATTCTTAAGAGGCACATTCATTGTTCCTGTTGCCCAAGGGAAAAAACAACTCTTCCTCATGGGGCTCCCTGTGGTGCTTAGAGAACTGATGGAAAATTCTTGTAATGAATGCTACACCTGCAATCAAAAATATTCTTTCCCTGCCTTTTTGGAAGTGTCTTAACACAGGCAAGTTACCTAACATTACTAACTGGTAGTTTCAACATTTCTGAGATGGGAATAACACTTTTGATCCATTATAGTTTTGTGGAACTTTGATCCTTTATATTTTTGAGAACTAAGTACAGAGTATCTAGCATGCCTCATTTTCTTGGTGTTGGAGTAAATTCACAACTTGTTTTTGATTCAAATAAAGTGACTCAAAGTCCAATCTCACTATAAATCAAACCTTTCTACTTCTGAAAAAATAAATTTGTGAGTCTTGCCCTAGTGCATATCCTATCTTGTTTAAATCTGGAATCAAAAGCATATCCTATTGATTCAGAGACAAAAACACAGACTGGTAGACTAGTAGAGTGACCAAAAATAGATATACAGGTATATTGACACTTTACCTGGCAAATGGGCAGTGTTAAAAAGCAGTAAAGGAAAATATATTCTATTGCATAAGAAACACTGTGTCATGTAGAAATTTCATCTTACACGGTACAAAAAGATAAGTCTAATTTAATTTAAAAATTAGATGTGACAAAGTGAGAAATTAGAAACAAGCCAAACACTCTTTAATAGAAAAAAATGGATAAATTAGAATACATGAATAGCAAAGTGAGAGAGAAAGAGGTGGAGAAATTAAAACAAATGCACTCAATCTTGTGGACACAGTTAAAAAGGCAATGTTAGGTAAAATAAAAGGACACAGACTAAAAAGACACTTATATAAATCTTAAGCATATCAATACTTCATATTTTTTATGAAAACGCATGTGTAACAAACATGTATAAATGTGGATGAGAAGTTTATAGATGAGAAGAGTAGGGAGGAGGGAGAAGAGGAAGGGAAAAGAACAAAAGGAGTCAGTATAAATTTCAGTTGCCAAAGTAAGTCTTCTGTTTTTAATCTGAAATAAATATGACAAAAATCTCATAGTCGATTAAATCTGGGATTGAACATGATTGATTTCTTTCTCAACACCTTTATATATTTAAAGTGGCTCTTAATTTTTTTAGAATTTCTTTGTCTGCCCATAATCTTGCAGTGTTTTCACAAAGTCTAGACTACTTACCTCTTCTTAGGACAGTCTGATTAGATCACCCAGTGTATGGTGCAGGTGAGCAAGCATGCTTCTTCCCAGAAGTTGATGAGAGATGCCAGGGTTGCAACCACGTTGCACTAGAGTAACTGAGGCAGCTCAGTGTAATTCACTGCAGAGCCTTAGGCAGGGCTGGTTGAAAATCAAGTTCAGCCTAGGAGTCCACCACCAGGCCAGTACAATGGCCCAGCCACACCATCACATACATATGCACAGAAGATGATGAACCTTGAGTTTCAGAGAAAAAAAAAATTGCAAAGTCTCCTAGTCCAAGTTCCCGCATCTCCAGGATATAATCCAGTCACAGTGCTGACCTGTTCACAGAATAGGCTCACATATCCCCAAGGTATATCCCAGGATGATGGCAGATGTCTTAGCCTTTCTTCCTATCTTTTTATATCAGTGTGGGCCCAGTTCTCTGTCCTTTCTTCTTTCCATCCTTCCCTGCATATCGGAGTACCCCAAACACAGTAGAAGCTTCTATTGCTAAATTTTGCAAGCCTATCTATGGCCTGCTTCCATTTCCTGCCCTCCGGTGGTGACATCTTCTCCAAGAAAAAACAAAACAAAAGACCACAGCTTGCTAAATGAGGGGTCTAGTTGTTCTCATCGACTAAAAGGGCATACATTAGCTTTAAAAGTACAAAAGTGTGTTTCATCTGAAAACAACTCTTTATAAAAAAGAGAACAAATGAAGCACAAAATCACATACAAAACAAGAGTCAAATTCATCCAGCCACAGACAGGCTCCTAGAGACCATTGTCAGGGTCCACAAGTCTCTTGTCATCCTGTTCACTTCAAGCTTTTCTTACCTGGAAGCTAAAGCAAGAATCTTAATTCAAGGAGCCTCTGGCCCAAAGACAGTTGTAATGATAAGCTGAGAAAGTTCCTCAGGGTGGCAGTGGTGTGGAGGGCTCCCAGCTTCTCTGGTCACAGTCCCCTGCCACTCAACACTGGTCTAGGCAGCTCTTCCCTCAGTCTGATTCCCTAGAATTGGGGAGGTGTGTCCCCTGCAAGCCCCTGCTACTGTCCACAGAGATTAATGCAGTCCTGCTATGAAGTGGAGATTCCTGGGTTTCATTTTCCTTGAATCCTTTTTTTTCTTCCCCATTTACCTTTTGGAAGGCATGTCCGCCTTAGCACAGTAGTATGATTGTGCTGCTGTATGTGGGCTTTAAGAAGAATCTGAGGATTTAGCTGTCCAGCTCCCATTCAGTCCTGTGTGTGACCTGAACACTTCTCATCTCTTCTGTATCTTAGAGCCTGGGACCCTGCTGAGCTATCTATTAAACACCTTTCTCATTTAATGTCTGCTTCTTGCTTATGGTTCACCTGAAAAATTAGTCAACCAGTCCCAGTTCTGAGTTTTACTCTTTTCTTACCTCAGAGTCCCTTGGCTGACTTCTTACAACTAATTTTTAAGGTATAGTTATTAAGAATCCGGTCACCACCATTTTACAACAGAGTAAGACTCGAATGCAGCATAGGTGCATGTTTCTGATCTAGCCATTCTCCTTACGTATCTATATATTGTTGATTGTATATTGATTGTTAAGTACAAAAACACCTGTTTAGTATTGGAATTATCAATGTCACTATCAAGTATGAATGTCAATGACATGTACTATTGCATATTAATAACTCAGATTCAGACATAGGCAGTAATGTGGCTATTTATGCTTTGATAAGAAAATATCAGTACATATAAAAGTATGACATAAGATTATAACTGCATTATAGCATTTTTATATCAAATAATGTGAATGTATTCTAAGGTATAACTAGATGGTAGAAAATATCACTGATGTGTCAGGAGACTGGAATGTAAGCTTTACAATAAACACAATTATATTCAGATTATAAGTTGGCAGTCAAAGAATTTTTTTCATAAATCAGTTTACCTGGGAGCTGTGGCATTCATTTAAAGCACTGAAAAAGTTCAGTTCCTTATGCTACTTGAAATACTTTATTTTAACCTCACAGCATAGCACTATGATTAAGTTTTTTGACTTTGACTGTATAAGAGTCTTTGTCACTTTAGTGACGTGACCTCAGGTAAGTTATGTAATATTCTCTACTTCACTTTCTCATCTAGAAAGTGGAGTAGGCAAAGATTTACCTCTGAAGGCTACTGTGAGAATGGTTAGTGCAAATATGAGCACTGAGAATAGCTCTGGCAAATAGCACTCAACACATCACTATCATCACCTTTATCACTGAGACGTCATTGAAAAGGAAATTACTAACATATCTTAATGCAGTACCTCACTATAAAGTCCTAGTAAACCAGCACTGAAGCCCTCAGGAGTCTGGGAAAAGGGAGAAGACTCTCCAGCTTTAGCATGCACTGACAATTCGGGCAAGAGCTCCAACTCAGGGGATCCTCTCAGGTCTGGCCTAGAAAGGGGGTGAAATCCCTAATGCGTCCTGTAAGAAGAGTCCTGGAACTTTGGGGAAGGGCAGTGGCTCATGGAAGATTGCCAGCTGGAGGAGACACATGTCCCAAGTGTCATCCCTGACACAGGAGGTTAAAGGTAACAGGACTTACCTAGTGGTAACCTTAAGTTCATTCTCTATTTTCTTCCTTGGCTAACAAACCTGGGTTAATCTTTGTTCCAGAGGTGGGGGTTCCATTGCAGACAAATTCTAGGAGAGATACTTAACTAGATAAGATCCTATCATCTGGTGACAGACAAGAGTGTGAATTGAAACTCCACTTCTTAATGATTCTTTTTTGTTGTTTGCTGTGCTTTAAATATTAAAGGAGTTGTCTTTTTAAGTCCTTGCATTAGGTCTTATAAAATCAATCAATTAGAGGCCTGATGGTGATGGGATGATGATGGTACTGAAGAAGACCAAAGAAGGGGAAACATGTTTGAGATTATCTCTAGTGATAAAACAAGAGATAAAGATTTAATCAATTTTAATCAAGTAAAATGAACCCCCAAAAGAGGCAATTATGCTTAAATTGTAATGGGACACAGCTAGTTCATCTTGCACGAGCCATCTCTTTCAGACACAGGAGTCTCATGTTTCTAAATTGGTTTATGGGGCACATTTCTTCCCAGAACCATTTAAAAACCTGTTTAGCCACAATAGGAGAAAAGTCCACACCAGATTCCATGCACTCAGGAAACAGAATTTAAAGCAGGAGGAACAAGAGTTTAAATAACAGAGCCGACAGCAGAGTTACATCCTCACACCTTTGGCAGCGTGTGTCGATCTATGACATTTCACCAAAGCGAAATGTTCCGTCTCTAGAACCTGACTCGTTCTTTACTATTTTTATTGTGTTGCAGCGTTAAAAAAATGCCAATTAAGTTAAACTAAACTGTCGCACAATCAGCTTCTATAATTACCAGCAATGGTTTATGATAGGTTCAAGCAAACAGAGGGTTTGATTTTTTTTTTTTTTTGCCAGAGTTGTAGTTTCCTTTTGTAGAAACAATTATCGTGGCAGTGCTTCCCAGCAAAGGGAAAACATAGCCTGAAGCCATTGCATATTTCATTTTCAGTCCAGCAGTTTTAGAGTTCTTGCTTTTCCCAGCAACTATTCAGTAGGAGGCAAAGACAACCGAGGGCTCTGGGTGAAGCACATGTGGCACAAAGCAGGCAGCACAGCCCCCAGTGACTGGGCAGAGCACACCCAGTTCCAACACCCCAACTCCCAACCAAGCATGTTCACCCACAGGAGGGGGAAAGGGTATGCTTAGTGTTCCACAACCAAATTAATGCGCTCTCTCCCCAGCAACAGATGTCAGGATACATATGGCTCTAAAGTTAGATTTGTTAACATTATTGATAAATGGCAGAAATTCATGTGATAACTGGTTGGTAGGAAATACAGGAATATATCAAGGTGGAAAGCCCTGTTCCTTCACCTACTGGTTGAGCAAGAAGCTTTTTATTATGTCTCAGTTTTATCGCATGTAAAATGGGGGGATAGATAGCATTCAGTTCAGCTGTTTTAAAATTAGGTAAGTTAATAATGGGATCACTCATTTTTCAACATCTATTTATTGAGCTGTTACTGTGTATCCAACATTGTTATGTGTACTGGAGATAGAACAATGAAAACAATTATTCAAAGGAGTTTAAAGAAAAACTGTCTAGCACTGTGTGATCTTCTTTATGTTTCATTGTTTTATTTCTTTATGTGAATTTTGTTAGCAATAAGTTAGCAATAGTTTTTCATCATTTTCACTTCACACTTGGGAAATTGGAGTTTAGAGAACTTAAGTGACTTACACAAGGTCACTTAAGTGACTTACACAAGGTCATGACTGGTGTGTTAAGGATTCAAGTCTCAAGTTGAGGATGCCTGGACTTGAATCTATGTCCTAACTGAACTCAGGACATAATGTTATTTCCAGTGAGTTCAGGAGTCTACTCCTCCCAGCTGGGATCATATCATGAATCAATACCCCCTTGACTTCTAGATCATAACTCCTAAATCTCTACTGTATTTGGTGATTGAAAGCTGATTATTGTAGGTATACTTCTTTTCCTAGATAAGAAACAGAGGCAGTGGTAAAGTGAAGATTCATTTAGCTTAAGGAAGAGCATTTCAACAGTGAAAGTGATTTAGATTTTGGTTTGGGCTTTCAAAAGAGGTGATTAAAAAATGCTGAATGAGAATGCTGACCTGGAGATTTATATACCCAGTAAGGAGATAGTCTGAATTTCCTACTTCTCAAATCTGGTTTATCTTAAGACCCTCCAAAAGAGCTTGATAAAAACACAGATTCTTTGATTCCCTCCTAGAGTTTTAGAATAGCCAGCATATAGTTCAGAGAACTGTTTGGAAGATTAGATAAGCTAATAATATATTCACTTGTGTATTTAACAAATACTTAGTGAGAAGTTACTATGTGACAGACCCTGTCCTGGGAGCTGGGATTTGAATTGGGAAATGAAGAAAGCAAATTAAATGGTCTGAATTTAAAGGAGCTTAGATAAAAATGTCTGGCACTGAAGTAGAGTTAAATAAGCATGTGCTAAATGTTAGCTATGATTCTTATGATCTTATTATTGAATGAATAATGACTTGTGAATCACCTGTGGTCACCACAGGTCTTCCTAGATTGTTCTTAGATTGAAATGAAAGACCAACTCTAAGATGTGGCCATTCTGGCTCTCATGCTTGATGTCTTGTAAAACCACTTCACAAGTGGATCATCGCTGGTTGCTCATTGTTTATAAGACTAGTTTTCTATTCATCTGCATCACTAAATGTAGAAATTTCAAAGAAAAAGGGATAAACTGGAAGTTTTCTGGAAGAACCCAGAGCTTTTTCTAGACTGTAGACTCCTGGAGGGCAGAATTCACATTTATTTCTGCTCTGTCCCCATGGTCATTACCCACCATCTTATACAAAATTGGCTGTGATGAGAAATTTATTTTGAAGATGGGTAAATAAATCCACTTAGAGAATGGATTAATTAGGGTGGTGCTTTTTAACTTGCCTGATCATAAGTTTCACTCAGAACCATCTCCTAAAATATAAATTCTCATTTCCCACCTCAGACCAACTCGGACTCACAGGTAAAAGGTTTCTGGGAATAAATATAACTACCCACCTTCCTCCCCATGTGCCTCAGATGACAGGAGAGTGAGAATACACTGGTGGAGGCCAATTTCCTTTGACTAGGCTTGACCTGAGAATACCTAACATTTAGGACCAGGGGACACTCTAATGGTGTGACCATTAGGGACACTGTTCCAGATGCAAATTCCCTTAATTTTCTCCATTTCATTTATGAAACTGCCCACATGGGCCAGGGGTGACAGTGGTTTATGCTGGATAAGACATTTGAGCTGAATTTGCTTTGCTTTCTGCCTCCTCCCCAGTGCTAAGCACCTATTTTTGAAGAATTTCCAAAGGGGCCTCCTAAATACTCAATTTAAGGAGGCAAGAGAAGCTACAAGAAGAGTACCTTTTTTTATTTTTTTGCTTGCTGAGATCAAAACCTGCATTTTCTTCTTCTCCCACTGATTAGAATCTCAGCATTCCACTAAGACAATCTCCAAAAAAGGAAAAGCAAATGAGCAGGGCTGTTTCTGAGGAGATGAAATACTTTACAATTAAATAAGGTACAGTCGGGCTGGAGGCTGATCACTGGTGATGGGTAGGTTTCTGCGAGGTTGCAAATGAATTCAGCACGGGACAGCGTTCCAAATGGCTCCTACAAGCTTTCCCTTTATTATTTTTATTTGGTTATGTGCTGACTCTCATCCAGAATTGCACTTAATGCCCTAGTCTGAAGTTGTTGAAATGGCCCCCCACGGCATAGTGTGACAGTGAAAGGATATTGCCTTTGGAAGCTGCTAATGGTCCATGAAAAGGAAACAGCAGCAAACAGGAAAGCAAAGCTCCAAAATAATGTCAGATAAAAATATTCATGTCTTCACTTTCATGTCCATTTATTGAGAGAGAGGCATGATCACAGAGAAGGCAAGGATTCCAAAACAGGCAAAGGTAGAAAGAATGCAGACATTCAAAGACAAAAATATATCCACATTCACACATACATTTTTCTACAGTTCATAATTAAAAGGCAGAATTTACATTTGGAAGCCTAATTGGGCTCCAGATTCTAAATGCAGAAGGGAAAGAGCTCTGGAGCCATAAAGGCTACAAGATATAAGCATGGTCATTAGTTCATTTATCTAATCAAACCATGTGGGGACTTACTATGTGCCAGGCTGGCCATGTGTGGAGAGCTGGGAACACAGAGTGAGGAAGGAGGAGCCCTTAACAGGAGTCCATTGTCAGCAGGGAAGGAAAACCCAAGAGGGAATTTTGAGTAACATGGCAAGTCAAAACAAAGTGCTGGGTGAGCCCTGGAGCATTCAGGATTCAGGGAAGAGTTGAGATTGGAGTTAATTTGTTGCCAGTAAAATATGAACAGAAGTGTCATGAGGGGTGAGCAGGAATGATAAAATTGTTCCAGAATGGTGGAACTCAAGTGTAAGGACACACAGCATGGATAAGGGTGGACAAGTTGGGGAAGCCTTGAGCTCAGTGTAGCAGAAACAGGGTGCTTTTGGGGAAGAGAGTCAAAGTTAAAGCTAAGTGAGGAGGAAGCTGGACATCAGGGAGACTCAGAAGGGAATGGTCAGACATCATACTCCTCTGACTGACTCCTGGTGACCCAGATACCCCTACTATTGACAGAGCCCCCAGGAGATAGTACTTAGGGAGCATTTGGTACTCCATGTCTTGTGAGAGTGAGAACATCTACTGCCATTAGCCATTGAACTTGACGCTCATTATATCTGCCTCCCACCCAGACCCTCCAAGGAAAGACAAAGGGACACGCCAAACAGAAGCAATCTCTTGCTGGGTGGGAGAGACTAAGAAGTAACAGACATCGCTTGAAAATAAGTTACATGGCAATTTTATCCATCCGTAACAACTGACATTAAGTGCTTAGTAGCTACCAGAATCTACTATAGATGTTTTTTTAATGTATTATTTTATTAAGTCCCTTCAGCCACGCTATGAGGTAGAGGCCCTCCTTTCCTGTGGTCTTGTTTGAGGACACAGAGACACACACCCAGAGAAGTCACATGCCCCGCACCTCAGCAAGCCTCCCTGGCTTTGGAACCTCAGAACATAACCTTTGTTTAGCCAGAGGGCAGAAATAAATGCTCATAAAAGGATAAAAATAATCTGAGCAGCTAATGTAGATTATGATACATTTATGCTCATGGCATTCATTCATTCAGATTCTTTTTCTTGCCTCCACCCCCTCCTTGCATGATTTAGTGTGAATTGAGATCTGCTGAAAATGTTCAAACCAGTTTGAAGATTTAAAAGGAATGGAGAGTATATATTATCACAACACATCTTGTATTGATTACATTTTGAAATCATATTGGATAGATTGCATTAAAGGAAATACATTATTAAAACCAATTTAATTTTCACTTTTCGCAAATGTTTACCAGGAAAATGTGAAAACAGCGTATATTAGCATTGGATAATGGTTATTCAAGCAGGAACTTTCTTAAACCTTAAGCCTCAGGTTGATTTCCACTTCTTAAAGAGATAGTAACAGATCATTAGAAATTCATCAGTAAGCAGCAGGAACAGAGGAGGGCAGTACAAGCAGGTATCCATGTGCAAATAGTTCAGAGGGTTAGAAGCACAAAGTCTGCATGATCTTTAATGGCTGGCGTAGAAATGCCTTCAGATTAAACGGAAATGGGAATTCCACTGACCCCATGTCTTAGTCTGATAATAAAATGTAACAGACTGAATTGCTTAACCAGCAAGTATTTTTTTCTCACAGTGGGAAGTAGAGTTCCAAGTGCCCAGCAAATTCATTCCTGGTAAGGGCTCTTCTTCTGGCTTATAGTTGGCTGCCTTCTTGCTGTATCTCACAGGGCATTTCCCCTGTATTCATACAGGGAATGTGTTCATCTCTTCCTCTTCTCGTAGATGCTGCTCTACTTAAATGAGGTCCTTCACACGCTCACTTAACCTTAATGACATCTAAAGACCTACAAAGAACCCCATCTCCAAAAATGATCAAACTAGGGTTAGAGTATGAACATGTGAATTTGTTGGGATCAGAAACACAATGTTTCCCATGTTCTGCCCATAACCCTCAAACCATCTTTCGTTGGAAAACATGGGGAAAATTCATTTTTAAGTATCTACACTACATGTGAAGAAATTTGATTTTCCATTGTAACTGCAAAACTTGGCAATTTTCAATCTTGAGTATTTTTTCATCTTCTCTTCTTCCCCATACAATAACAATATTAAAATAATAATAATATTTAAGAGGAAAACTATTACCCTAAGAGACAGTCATGTTTACTGTGTAGTAATTTCCCAACAGAAATTAATTCAAAGTAAATTTACATTCTATGTTTAAAGAAGATATAAATAATTCATGTTTTCATATCATCAGCACTGTGCATTTCCTACACCCGGGTTCCTGTAATTTTTTCAGTTTATCTGTTCTAAATTTTGGTTCCATAGCTCATTATCACATTGTTTGTGCTTCTGTTCCAAGGTGGTAATTTAATATTCTTCCATAGAATTATGTTCAATTAAAATGTATTCAGATTTACCATTCAAAACATTTTTAGTTTTTAATTTAATTGCTGTAGGCTTCGTTTTTTATGTCCCATTGACATACCTTATTTGCTCAGTATGCTCTCACAAATACCAAGCCTTTTAAGTAAATGAGTTCCTTGACAGCTATGGGTGTCTCTGAACTTCTCGTGCTTGCTCTATAATGTGACTAACTCATGCCAGCCTCTTGAAAGGAACTGAGTCAGCAAAATTTTCTTTCTAGTATCAACATTTTGATTCCACCATTCCTTTAATGGTTTGCAAAGTGCAGAAAACAGAGTAGAATTTTTTGGTCAACTCTTGTTGCTTCTTTGAAAAGCCCATATAGTCTATTTATATTGCTACATTCAGCATCAGTCTACACATTACATATTCATGTCATATATCTAGATAGATTTACAAGCAAGAACCTAGGGAATTCCAAATTGGAAACTGCAGAAATCTTACTGGTATTTTCACAAAATTTTGCAAATTATAGATCATGGTTTTGATGGTGAACCTGTTTCTGTTTAAAGTAGCAAAAACATTCAACCTAGCATTTAAACAATACTTTCACTTAAAAGAGGATAAGATGTGACTCAAGTTATAGAAGAAATTCAAATGTGATATGAAGACAAAATTAGATGCTTAATTTAAATCTCACCTTTTGCACCTGAGAAATTGTGAAAATTTATCCACAGTGGTCTCTGTATCATCTAGCTTTGTCAAAAGTATTATGTCAATAATTTGGGGAAGCAAACAAGTCACTTACCTAGCTCCTTGATGACTGGCAGAGCTATTCAGTCTACCTACAAGGTCCCCAAGAGAGCAGCACAAGAGAGAAGAGAACATCATTGGTCAGGATTTTTTTATTCTAACAGTTAGCACTAACTCTCTCAGCACCCCTAAACCCCTTGGATTTTGTGTGCACCCCTGCTGATAAATTAAAATAATAAGGAAAGTAAAGGTCAAATATGTAGTAAGAAAATTCTAGAAGAGCAGCTAAGGGTCAAGGGAGGAATATGATGATGACAATGGCCCCAAAACTTGAAAACATGGTATGCACTTCATCTGCCTGCTGAGTAAAACACAGCACTGACCTTCTGGACAACTCTAGAAATCTCACTACAACTGCAATGGCTTCTTTGTGATTGCTTGACCAAGGACCAGTCTCTCTCTAGGGAATGCCTGGATAGAGTTGCTCGCAGATACTGAAGAAGTTTTTTGGTTCTTGTTAAATTGTCTTCTTATTTAAAAGGATCAAAAGCCCACAATTTATGTGGCTATAAATAAAGACCTTTGAAAATATGGAGGGAGGGTAGATTTAAAGAACTGTAATAATTCCATTTTCTTAATCCAAAAATGAAAATGACTGTAATTAGGCTGAGATGTCTGCCAAGTTTCAGCCTGAAGGGACCATTTTGGCCAAGATATAAACCCCTGAGAATACAAGCTCATAATGGACGCATCAAATCACACTTAACTATGGCAGAACAAGAAGCTGCTTTGTATTGCAATCACTCAATGATCATGCCTTATGTTAGCATTTTAATTAAAATAAAGAATACTTCCTCTGTTTATTGTCTATTGCCCTCTTCTCAGATATTATTACCAGATAAGATACTTAAATTAGAAAAAAAAATCTGTAAAATACAAAAGCTGAAATGAAGTGTCAACCTCATCATGCCCTCAGTTATAAGATACCTCCACCAAGACAGACAGGCAAGCATAAAACATAGATAAGATGAATCTCAGAAAAGTCCAAGTTCTGGTATATTAATACCTTGGTCTATTCAGTGTGAACTCAAATCCTACTGGGGATATGGGGAATTTCATTTTTAGGGAACTTGAGTATAGTTTAATTACTTATTGCAACAAAGCACTGACTGCAACCTTAATGACTCGAGAGAATGAATTCACCTCCCAGTGAGCCTAACCTCCTCTCAGGGAAAATTTACGTAGAGGGAAAATCAAAATGATGATTAAATGAAATTAGTCAGAGCAGTCAGAAACTGCAGTCATAGCACTGATTTCATATCCCATCCAATGGAAACTTTCATAGCAAAGTGGCACTTAACTTACAGCTCCAAGTTCAGCATAGATGAAAATTGATGACAACAGCAAAGTTTAACCTGAAAGAAAATTACATCTTGATATCTAGGAGTAACTCAGTTATAAATAGGATGTTATTCAAAATATTTATCATCCAGACGTGTTCATAAACCAACCAAGATGGTGATGGTCATAAAGAACACTCATTGCCACATTGCAAGGTAATGGCTGTGCATCTGCCTCTTTATATGGAAAATGGAAGGTAGCTGAGGGCAGCCTACACAGGTTTCTATGGATAAGACTTAAATGAACCAAATTAGACTGTCAGCAAAGAAAAAGAAAAAAGATGCTACGGTCTCTTCTCCCCAATCTATTCCTGACTGGAGATGTGAGATCTACGTTTGTGAAAGGAAGAGACACCCCCCCCCTCAACCCCCACTCATCTTTGGTGCTTCTTGAAGTACTCTACACATTGAGTATAGGAAAACCTCATGATCTCTCCCTGTCATAGTTTCCCCATATCAGTAAGGGACTGAAAACTCCAGAAAACAACAAGATAGACAAGAGGCTAGTGTGTGTGCTGATGGAAGTGCAGTGGATTCCCTACAAAGCACTTTACTCAGAGACAAAAAGAGAAAATTTAGGAACAGCACAAGAGGATTTATTAAAAAATACTTAGTTTATGAAAGTTCAATGAACCAAGAAAATGGATTGACAACCCCTCTCAGGCTCAAAGAGAAACAAGAGTTGAAAGCAGGAGAAAACAAAGATATAGAACAAGAACTAAACACTCTTCCTAGTTCTGAGTGAGATCCTAGATCCAGGGAGTAGACAGAGGGAAAGATCAATTGGAATCCACTCACCCAATTGTTGACTAGCGTTGAGTTGAAACAGACCCAGTTTTAACAATGAAAAAAGAATATGCTCAGCAAAGAAACTTTAGCCAAAGAAAAAGGAAAAGCAGTACAAAGCCATGTTCATTGAAAATGATCTACTCTAAATCTGAAATGACTTTTTTTCCTAGTCTCTCATGAGAACTCTCTTGCTGGCTTGTAGATAGTTAACTTCTCACATGGTGTATTGTGAACTCTTAGAAGCACACCAACCTTGTAAAACTAGGTTTCTACCTTTTCAAAATAATTTAGTTTCTATCATGTCCAAATAAGAACTGTCTCCAAATGCAGTCACATAAGAATTTAAGCTTTCAACATATGAATGGAGGAAGGAAGGAAACTCAAACATTTAATCCATGACAAGTTATTTCATATTTTCCTCTATCTGCAAAATGAGAAAAACAAAAGATTGCATAATGATATGACATACCATACTTGATGTACAAAAACTGAATGTTTTCTCTCTAAGATCAGGAAAAAGACAATACTGGCATTCTTGTCATTTCTATTCAATATTGTACTGAAGATAAAAATTATTATGCAAAAATGAATTGTATTCCTACACAGTAGCAATATGCAACCTGAAAGTTAAATTTAAAAACATTGTCATTTAAAAAATAACAGAAAAAATAAAATACGCATGAATAAATTTAATGAAAGAAACAATATAAATCAAAAAAACGATAAAACAGTAAAAGAAACTAAAGATATGTCTAAATGAAAACATGGTCCATGATCATGGATCAGAAAGCTTAACATTGTTAAGACGGCAACACTCCATAAAAAGATGTTGAGATTCAGTACACTTCACATCAAAATTCCATCTGTCTTTCTTTTAGACATTGATAAGCAGATCCTAATTTTATATGAAAACATGAGGGGAGTCAGAATAAAACAAATTTGAAAAGGGGGATATTGTAAGACTCTCACTTACTGTTTTTAAAATCTAATATAAAAATAAAGAAATCAGTGGCAGTGAAGTCCAAAAATAAACCTTTATATTCATTATAAATTGACTTTCAACAAAGATGTCAAGATAACTCAGAGAAGAAGGATAGTTTTCCATAAATGGCTGTAGAATACCCAGATATTCACATGCAAAAAAAAAAAAAAAAAGTGAGTCTGGACTTTAAACTCACAGATACACAAAAATATAGGTCAAAATGTATCTTAGACCTTAGTGCAATATATAAAATTATCGAATTCTTAGAAGAAAACACAAATGCACCTTTGTGGCCCTGAGATATGCAGTAGTTTTGTATTTACATTAACAAATGCTCCCATAACAGAGTAAAAATAACAAAGTGAAATTCATCTCAAAGACTAGAAATTTTTTGTTCCAATGATGCTATCAAGAAACTGAGAAAACAACTCACATAATGGGATAACTATCTACAAATCATATATCTGAATATATTTATTCTACATATATACTTAATATCCAAAATATAAAAGAACTCTACTTAACAATACAAGAAACCAAATAACTCCACAAAAATATGGGCAAAGTTTTTGCATAGACATTTCTCAAAAGAGATGTAAATGGCCATAAGTGAACACAAAATATACCCAATGCTATTTTTTCCTTAAGAGAAATTAAAAGTGGAATGAAATACCAGCTCATATCCACTAGGAGAGCTATAATGTAAAAGATAGACAGTAGCAAGTGTTGACAAGTATGTGGAAGAACTGGAATTCATATATTATTGGTGGGAATATGATAGTACAACTACTTTGAAACTATTAATGATTTAATAGTTTCTCAAAAAGTTAAATGTAGAGTAATCCTAATACCCAATATTTTCACATACACATGTACACAGATATAGTTATTTATATATATACATATAAACATATTTATATACATATATATCTCCAAGATAAATGAAAACATATGTCTACACAAAACTTCCACAAGAAGTTTTATAGCAACATTATTCTTAATTGTTCTGATATGGAAGTAAGTCAAGTGTTATTCATTTCACAATTAAACAGAATAAATAAACAAACATGGTATGTGGCGTACTACTCATACTACTCAGAAGAAAGGTGTTAAGTACTGAAACAGTTTATAGCATGGGTCAACCTTTAATACATTAAGCCAAGTGAAAAAGAGCAGCCACAAAAGACTACATAGTGTATGATTCTATTGATGCCGGTAACTGGGAGGAGAGGGAGATGGAAATTGACAGCTAATATGAATGGCGTTTCCTTTAACAAGAACATGAACATGTTCTGAAATAGATTATAATGATGAGTGCACAATTCAAAGATTATATTTAAAAATCAATATCTTATATATTTTAAATGGGTAAACTTTATAGTATGTAAAACATGTCTCAAACAAACTTTGAATAAAATGAAAACAGGTGTCTGAGTGGGATAATTTATGGCAAATTTGGGTGTTCATATGTAATAGCAACTGAGAGATAGTTGCAGATAATGTTGGACATTTAAAGTATACTGTTTAGAAAGAACTGGGTACATATTTGAAATTATTAGGAACCCAGAAATGATTAGAGGAAAGGGAATGGATGTGGTAAAAATACATCTGCACAGCCAACATTTAGTTCCCCTTTCTAATTTACTAATATGACCCCAACTGTGTTAGAGTTGGCAATATGTCCAGCTGAAAGCCACACATCTCCTTGTGACTGGTGTGCACCAAAACCCCGAAAGTATAAAAAAAATTCATTTAACCACAGAAAAGTAAATAGTCTTTCACAGCAACACCAAAGACAAAATTAAAAATTAAACAATTAGATAATGTTGACGAAATAATTGTCAAAAATTTATTAATTTTAAAACTCTTAAGAATCAACAGAAGAAGGCCGGGCACGGTGGCTCGTGCCTGTAAGCTTCAGCCTATGAAGCGGCAGGGCCTAGGAATTGCGTGCGATTCGAGTCCCACCTGGGGCCCTGAGACCTAGTTCCAAAAAATAGCTGGGTGTGGTGGTGCGCGTCTGTAATCCCATCTACCTGGGAAGCTGAGGCTGGGGACTGCTTGAGTCTGTGGTACCCCGGGCAACAAGAGCCTGCGGTTCCACGGGCAAAAATATCAAGACCTAGTCTCAAAAAAACAAACAAACAAACAAACAAAAAAAAACAAACAAACAGACAAAAAGAATCAACAGAAGAAAGGTAAATAATGCAACGGAAAAAAATGACATGACAAGGGCTATATACAGAAAATGACCAAGGAAACATAGAAAATAAAAATTAATATTTAAAAATATGTTCTGTGGGAAAAAACATTTTAAGCAATAAATCATTACTATTTCTTTATACTGGCATGTGTTACAGAAATCAGCAACAATCTGTTGGTGAGTAAGTTGGTGAATAGCAGAAGCTATTAATTGCAGGTACAATAGTAACTCACCTCTTTTTCTTTAGTGCAGGGCCTTGGACGCTGAGTGGTCATGCACCTAAATTCTACCCAATGAGATGGAAGCAGTAGTGTGGGACCTCTGGGAGTTTACGTAAAGGCAGTGTCTCATGTGGGAGCAGTAAGGCATTTATTAGCTCATTATTCCTCATTTTTCTGTCCTGAAAATTGAACATAAGAGCTGGAGTTCCAGGATCCTATATTGAATACGAGTCTACAAGTAAAATCTTAATAATGCAAAAGTTAATTCCTTTTAGCTATTGTGCAAAGAATTATAAAGCAGAAAAGAACTAGGAAGTTTTCAAAAATTTATAAATAATGCAGATCAAATTGGAGATAAAGTTAAAATGAAAGACATTTTATAAATTGATGGAAATGGAAGTAAGTCTTAGGAGAGTTCAGAACATAGTATAAGCAAAGAACTTAACTTGGAGTCTGTATACTTGTATTGAACTATAAAAATAAAACCAAACAAATGAAGGATGGAAAGGAGGCAGCTGAGAACTGCAAAGGGAAAAGTAGAAAATTGAACAAAGAAATACAACTACTAAATGCATAACTGCTTCTTTGTTAAGATCAATAAAATAGGCAACTCAAAGATAAGCAAAACTACCAAGAAAGTAAAATCACAGATATGTAATATTTAAAACTAATACTGACTATAAACAAGAGAATGTTACAACTCTGTGTAAATGCTGTGGACACTCACAATAACTCTTGGACACTAAATTCGAAAATATAGATAAAGTCAGTAATATTCTAGGAAAGTGTAAATAAAGCTAACTGTACCAGAGAACAAAATTTGAATATATCAATAATGATGAACAAAATTAAAAATACATTCCAAGAAATAGTCCAGATGATTTTATAGGCAGGATTATAGGTCTTACAATGCATATAAAATAAAAATTATGGCTTTATTTTATGAAAATTTAAAATATATTTTTAAAATACATTTTGAAATATAATTCCATAGCACAACAAAAGATGAAAATTTCTCAAATGACTTGAGTGAGCAAAACCTCAATATTAAAAATTGATTTGATATGAAACCCTGACATTTGCAGTAACATGCATGAACCTAGAGTATAGTCTTAGTGAAATTAAGTCAGAAGAAGAAATACAAACACTGATCTCATTCAGGTATGGTAGGTAAAGAAAATAAATTAAAATAAAATGAAAACAAATTTCCACACTATAAAACCAACTAGTGGTTACTGGAAGGAGAAAAGCTCTGTGTGATACCAGGGAATGAATGTTTGTATCTATTGAAGGATGCAGTTGAATCCTTAGTTGTGAATTTAATATAGTATATACACATGTTCTATTTTAATATACACTCCTGAAACATGTAATGCATTATTTTAATTTTAAAAATATGACAAAAATTTCACCAAAATTCAAACATTTTATATCACTTTCTATATGTTACTAGTATTCTAAAAATAAGTCATAAAGAATACATTTTGCCAATGAACATTAAATAAATAAAAACTGGTTTTAAAATAATATTCTATAAAACTGAAGGTAAATATCATTTGGTAACACACACACACATATATATATGCTCAAACATTACTAAACATTAAAAAATATAAGACCTGTGGCCAAATATGTGTGTGTGTGTATGGATGGCAATGCCAAGAAATTATTCAGTCAGAAACTTCAAGTGATTTAACAGTTTGAAATTAAATGTAATCAGTGGGAACAATAGCCAAAATGAAGGTATATAATCATCTTGGAAAAGATGGAAAATCACTTTTATTTTCAAAATAAAAAAAAGAAAAAGACTAAACCCTTCACTAAGTGTGATAATAGGAGAACAGTTTCCGCTCATGAAGAACTGAAAATCTAATCTATTTCCTTGCTAAGTGGGTCTTTTATCTGGAGAAGAAGAATTACTCTAAGAAACAGGTTAGTCTCAGCAAAGTGGGTCTTAAATTATTTAACTGGCCAGGCTGGACAACAGAAGATAGGAAGCTTTGGTTAACAGCTAAATAAAGTTTGGGGATGGCTTTCAGCACTGGGGGGTTGATGTCATCTTCAACGACGCTATTTAGATTGAGCTAAATCATAACCATGTTAAATGAAGATCGCTGTTACTGTGGAAGTTCTTGTAGTGGGGGAAATGTAGTTGAGATTAACACCACAATCTGCAGCCTGAGTCAGTCAAGTAGCAGCATGGAGTCAGGAGAGAATGAGCAAACTCACCCAGTCCTTTCTCTTCCTACCTGCTCCCTCTTTTGAAAGAAGCACCAACAGTTCCAGTATGGACTCAAAGCATTACCATTGAAATATATTTTCAAGGGATTCTTGATAATCACAAGGAATATAAAAAACATGAGAGCAGCCAGCAGGGCAAGAGTCCTGGACTCTGTCTGGTCCACCTTTGCTTGAGTCATTGGATTAACTGACAGCGATTACTGTCTACAACGTGGGGAATCTTTAAAAATATCTCTATCCAATCATCTTTTCTTCTATATCATACATTCTTCAGTACCAATAATAAATGCACTTTCTAGTGAGCCCAGAAATGGTTCACACCAAAACTCATCAAAATATTATTAATATAATTGCAATATCTTTGAGAAAATACAAGTGGGATAACAAGCTTGATTCCTGCTTTTGCTAAATACTCTTCATATAAACTGTGCTAGAAAATATTGAATATTGAGCTCTTTTCTGAATGAATTCTACTTGGCAATTGGTTTAATCAATGTTTTCACTATTTTTCATACCTTTTTGCCAGTTAATTTGGCACCAGGAAATGTGATTTTAAAGATGATAATTGCTATATAAGTGACATCCTCCTTCTGACCTCTAAAGTAACAATCACAAATTTGATCAGTAATGCCCATTCTGCCTATAAATGAACAAATGACTGAATTGATAGTAAATATCCTTGGTTTTCAGGAAAAAGGAAAAGAAAAATCAGACCTCTCATTTATTGCATCCTAATCACAGGTAGTGTTTTCACAGTTGTTTCAGCATCTGTGAATTTTGATAATTATTTCTACTATCTAGTTTCAAATTAATTCCTGCAGAAAGTGATTTTAAGTGGCATTCATTTTACTTCTGTAGGAATTTCAAAAGAAACCTTAAATAGAAAAATCTTGAAATGAAGGACAACTAAATAATACTAGTTCAACTGAAGTGAGAGTTTATTGTGTATAAGTTGATGTGCTAACTATAAAGAGTGATTAAGAATGTAGATTTGGGAAACAAAACTCACCTTTTCCTAGCCTCCCTGTCAGTGATAAAAATAACAGTAGTTCACGTGTTATTGTTAAGGAGATATCTGAAGCACTTACATTAGTAGTAGCCACATATATGAGCTGAAACAGTTTTGTAGATGTTGTAGTGTTACAAGGTCATGCCTCCCCTTCTGTTTCATCAGGCAAGCATCCCTACCTTCTAGACATAACCTTTGTTTGATCAACAGCCTTATCTACTCACAATGGCCAGAGAAGGTATGTTGGAAATTGCTGCACACCACGGACTAAAAAACCAATCTGGTACCTGCCTGAATCTCTGAATGCCTCCATGTCAAGGGCATGTCACTTTGCTCACCTCCTTTTTTACTCCCTTTGATATCAGGCAGGAGCCAGCAGCAGTTGTGGTGGTCTTTCTGAAATAGTCCAATCAGCCATTGGAGTGAAAATAGACCAAGCAGACTCTCTGAGGCACCAGTCTCCAGTACCAAGAAGATATATTTCAGCCTCCAACAAAAATTGTTCCAGCCTCCAAGGAAACTGTTCCAACCCTGAGAGAGAAGAGAAGGCATAGCTTCTAGTGCAAAGAATTCAATTAATAAAATCTGGTTGAACTGTGTATGCCTGGGAAGATGGTGAATTAGCTTTAAGTGAAGTGTTTGTCACCTAAGTTTCCAGGCAAATGAATCTGGAATATTCTTATAAATAGCCTCCCTTATGCTCTTACTATTATAACCTCTTTTATCTGGTCTGCATTTGTAACCCCTGGATGATGGCAGAGGACAGCAAAGAACAGTGTCTATAAAAGCAGACACCTCCAGAACCACAGGGTCTGGAAGCTCAGCTACCCCAAGCTGTATGCCTCTGGTGATCATTTAATCTTGACCTGTCTTCAACTGTGAACAAAAGGACTTCCTGGTTTTGTTGTAGAGCTGCTGGAAGGATGGAATGGGATAATCTATGTTACCAGATCTGTGTTATTTGGTGCAAGTATTTTACTTCTATCTTCCATTCTCTAAAACTGGTCACAATTTCTCTTAGCCAATAAAAGGAAGCAGAGTTTTAGGAAAAGGAAAGTGGCTTAATTTTTTGGCAAAGTGAGGAGAGCAGTAAACTTATGTCTGAAAGACCACAGCCCTACCCTTTGCAGAGAGTAGAGGTATTTATTATCCAGAGTTACAAGGTGAAACGAGGTGGGAAAAGGGTACCAAACCTAAGCAGGGAGACAAAGACAAATATCAAGTGCTATAGCACTTGATCAAGGGGCAGTGCTCAGTAGAAGACTGGTCACTCTCTGGGCTCTTCCACCTGCCTACACAATTTCAAGAGAACTCAAGTCCCAACAACCATGAGGTTTAATTTATAAGGAGATTATTTTACAAAGAGCTTAATGTAGCTGCAAGGGGCAGCCACAAGGGGAAGACGGTGTCCACTAGATAGGTGGAGTGCTGAACAGCGCTGGAGAGTGGTAACCAAGAGTACACTACTGACAAATAGCTAGAGACACAGGGCCCACGGCCTTTGGTGCTCCTCTCAGGCAATGTCAGAGAGAGGATACCCAGTCTCTGCAAAGGATTTTGGCTTTTTTCCCATGATTGTGAGTTGCTGGATGCTGCCATTGGCCCTATTTATTTTTTTCTTCAGAGGCCAGATGACCAGTTTCCTCTGTGAGGTCCAGACAAGATGACATCCCTCACTCCCCAAGGATCTGGGGAACTTGGGATAAAGTGGCCAGCCCTGGCTCCATATCACTATGTGGACTCCTTTCTACTCACAGTGTTGTGTGAGGAAACAAGGGCTGGGCCTACATGCTCATCATGTCCTCAGTATCTTCAAATAAGCAGCTCACTACCAAATTTCACCTCTATCTTAAGTTCCTTATTTAAGGGCAAAATTTCTCTACTTTTCTCAGATGTCTTATTTTGAAGTTGTTAATTTCATAGCTCTCCTTTAAACTGATAACAGATTTCCCAATTTTAATCTGAATCTCAAAAGCAGAATCCCTCTAGAATAAGATGACAAAGATAGTCTTTTGTATATAACTTCTAACCAACCAATAGTTTATATAGGCAAGATTATTTTTATTTGGTGACTTAGAAATACAAGTATTTTATTTCTATCTTCCATTCTCTAAAGTTGGCAAGATTACACAACTTTTGGAAGGGGAGTAAGGCATTTAGGCAAAAGAGAAAATAATAAATATCTCACTAATTATTTATCGTTTTGTTCCCCTGACAAATAAAAAAGCCATGAAACTAAAGCTGGCATGTTTGTGTTCCATGAGCATTTCAAATATTTATGAACAGAAACTGAAAGTCCTATAGTATAAAGATGTTGCGTGTGTATATATTCTCAATAAGAAGTCCATATGATCTTCAAAGTGAGCGGTGACATTAATGGAAAATGCAGTTAGGAGTTGAAGATGTAGTTAGGAGTTGAAGCTGGGAAAGGTATCAATAATTTGAAAGGTGAGAATTCATAGAAATAGATAAGAGGAAGAAACACAAGTTTTCTCACTTAATGAGCAATCATTTGGGATGGACATGATTCCCACAGTACACATAGGGGAAACTGAGGTTCAGGAAGTTAAATGCTTCACCCAATATCTGTCAGTGTATTACAGAGTCAAGAATTGGACTCAAGTCTTCTGTACTCCAAGTACAAACCCCATAATAGCTAGACAGAATGCCTTCCAGAAATAGCTGAGCTCATTCAGGGGCTCCTGTGCACATGAAACAGGATGCAACACCATCCTCTATCAAAGTTTCAAGTCTCTATATTCCTGCAAACTGAATACCTGGGGAGGGGGGTGTATTATAAAGCAAAGAGAAATGCCATTTTTCAAGTTCCAGAGATCTGCATGAGCACAATGCATGCAGAGCTATAATGTGTATTTTCATAAAGTAGTAGTGTACAATCATGTCACAAATGCTTTTTTTTTAATATTTCAGTTATAAAAGACAATTAGCTACAAAGAACACGGTCATAGGAAATTAGGTGTCATTGCTTGATGCTGCCTTATGGAGTGGAAACACTGTAAATTTTAATTCAATGACCCAAATGAGTTTAAGAAAATAGAGAACAGTCATTCTACCTGATGTTGGAAAGCAACTAGAGTTTTTAAGAAACTGAAGATGACAATCACGGCATGTGCAAATAAGCATTTTAAGACGTCTTATATGTACAGGGGAACACAGCTGGCAATGCAGACTCTAGGAATTGGCAAGGCTTGACATGGGGAAATTACAAAACAAATCTATTGTGTCCCTATCCTGAGCTCCATTCACTTCCCAGTCCACCTGATGATGTTCTCACTCATGCCTTTGTACTCAGCTGTCTGAAACTCAGGATGAAATTCTTTAAGGAACAGAAAGAATATGAAATTCCACAGTATTAGAGGCAATGTGGGAACCATTTTGCACATTTGTATTCTCAACTCAGAAACAGTTGCCTTCTCTCATTTCATCATGGTGGATACAATACATTCAGTTGACCAAAGCTTAATAAAAGCCATATCTATAAGTTGTGGACAGAGTTAATAAGTCTATATTTCACATATTCTAAATCCATCTGCCTATGTGTTTCTTACAACTGCATGGCCTGAGGAAGCTTTAAATCCAGTTTCCCAGTGCCAGCTTCCCTCTTATTCTGATCTTATAGCTTAGTTCCAACTTATTTTAACTTCTAGACACATTTAGTTATGAATATTAAAATGCTGCTTTTATAGTCATTTTTAAAAATTTGGAACAACCTATTTTTTGCCCTCATAATTTCATTCTTCTGAGTTTTGCGAGTCCATTTTTCCTCTTTCTAAAGTTCAGCACTTAGTATTCCTTTCCCTACATATGTGTGAGCACTAAACTGATTTACTGAAATTATCATTATTGTCCTAACACTGATAGCAACTTCTTTTATGCTGATTACAGAGGGGCAGAGACAGACTACCCCAAGAGCTAGGCTAGGTAGGTAAATCAGAAGCTTTGAGAAGAAAGGATAATGGTTGAACAAGGAAGAAATACCAGAAAAAGAAACCTAAAAGAGTTTCATGGCCAGACATGAAGGTGACACCCGCCCCCCGCCCAATTCCACCCATAAGCACATCTGGGTTCTGGAGGGGTCAAGGCATGAATAGGACACGAGCATGACATAAAACAAGTTTGTGGGCAAACTTGAACAAAGACTGCCTCTCCTCTCTGTGATTTTAGCCAATCACAATTAAATACTGATGAAGTCCTTAGAATATTCACAGAAAATTTATAAATAATATTTCTGGTGAAGCTATGTTGGTATCCTTTATACCTCATTGGAACTTTGACGGGAGTCTTACTTTTCTATCTCCTGCATTTCCGATCTGTTTCTTTAAATACATTTGCCACTTTAACTTACCTGTGTCACTGAGGTGCTTTCCATGGCTTTGGTAGACGAACCTGGTAAGAAAACACGAGGTTTCATAGTTCAACATGGAGTTTCTTAATTGCAGTTCACATGTTCTAGTAGTTCACTGCTCTAGTGGCTACATTCAAATTCTAGAGTCCTTCTCCAAGATTCACTATTCATTCTGAACCCATATAAACCATGGGCTATGTCAATGATAACTTCTTCTTACCATTTTAATTTCTCTTTTCATTTCTATTACCTGGCCCTTTTCACTCAATGGTTTGCATTTTCATCAGCATTAACTGCTCTATAATAGTTCATTTTTAATCCCCTTAATGAATATTTTTGCCCCTTCAGCAAGTATGTCCCTCTTGTATATGTCTTCTGTGTACACACAAGAGTTTTCCTAGTATATGTCAAGAAGTGAAGCTGCTGATTCATAAAGTATACATATATTTGACCTAGTTATATTTTGCTGTTCTGCTTTTCAAGGCAATTGTACCAACTGCCACCAACAATTTGTGAGTTCTACAAACCCAAGAACAATTTGTGAGTCCTACATTTTTACCATTTGTATTCTCATTCTTCCTGTCTTTCTGCCAATCGGACACAAATCAAATCTGTGGTCTTATCTGATTTTTCCTGATTACCAAATGGAGAGAGCATCTTCTGTGTTTCTTGTTCATCTATTTTTCAATTTCTTATTGTTGATTTGTAAACACTATATATTCTGGATGTTATTCCTGTACTGGCTATACAAGTAACAATATCTTCTTGAATTGTGGATTATCTTCTCGCAATTCCTTTTTTTGCCTTTTGATGAAAAGAAAATTTTAAGTGTACTGCTGCTAAAATTGTCTATTCCTTTTAGGTTTTTTTTTTGAGATTGATTAAGAATGTTTTCCCTACTCCAACTTTATAAAACATTATCTTATGTTTTCTTTTAAGCGCTTAATATTTTGCCTTTCAAATTTAATGTTAAAAACCTCTTTATGTTTGGCATGAAGATTCCATTTTAATATCTTACTCTAATCAGTCATCAGACTCCTCTTGGTGGAATTAGGATTAAATTTTGTGAATGACTCATTAAAGAAACACCGAATAACACTTAGCAATTTGTTACAAAGAGCAAGACTTGGAGTAAAATCATTTTACAGATTATTTTAAGTTTATGCAAATCTCCCTCATATATCAAAAGTTTGTCTAAAATCCTTTTCCTAAGAGAAAAAGAGATCCTTCTCTTTGCAATGAGCATAATTGAATTTTTGGTCTTTATAATTCCTTCTTTTTACAGGGATAATGTGTGCATCCATCTATTTTCCTCACTAAACAGTAGCTTGTAAAGTTTGGGGCAATATCTTCCAGGCATTGCATTCTTGGTATTTGACATGTAACAGGCATTAAGTGTTTGTCAGATTAATGAATTGATGAGCATAACTGGGGCAGTCAGAGGTGAGTTTTGAAGGAGTCAGTCTGCTTGTTGAAGGTATATGAAATCCTGTAAATCCTTTACTCTTAGTGTTTCTGTGTATAAAATTTAGGGAGAGAAAGATATTCTAAACTATGAAGTAATTAGTTCTAGAAGAGCCTTTTCCTAGGCTTTTGTGAATTAATTTAGGAAGCAGCACAATGCCCCATTTGCTTTCATTTTTCTTCTAAAGAGAGACAGGGAAACATCATGCATACAAAAAGCTGCATTAGGCTGAACCCAGCTCCAAGTGGATAAAGAGTTACAATCCAATCCTGTGCACATTACTCTAATCTTTTTTATTTGTTTTATACCAATGATTAGTTATTTTGTACCTCACACTTTTTACCTACCTGAACACTTTGAACTCTGTAAAATTACCCTTTGCTCATGAACTAGCGTGAAATTTATTACCATATTCTTTCCACTTATTAAAAGGGATGTACTTTACAAATATGACTGCAGTACAAATTTATTATTTACATCCTGAGTCCTAGCCTTCATAACTACTTAATATGGGTAAGGTGTTTAGTTTTCCGATGGAGTCCAGCTGCATCACTGGAATCAGACTTGTAATTGCCTCTTTGGGATTTAAAACCATTATAGTTGTGCTTTTATGTTCTCTTTTGTTTTGCTTGAATCACTTTTTCAGGTCTATGAAGTACAGCTGGCACAATAAAAGTTTGATCAATGCATAACCAGTGCAGGGTATATTTCTTTCAGAAATATAAAACCCAGGTGAAAAATGTTAATCCATGAAAATTATCTTTGTCAGCTTCTTATTCTTGGAATTTAAATGGTTTCAATCTCTAGGTAAAGGTTGAGCTTGGATTTCCTTGTTAAAATTTTCTGGCTTTATCATGTTATACATTGATGTGTTAGGAGCTTCAAGAAAGAGTTTCTATTACCCAAAAAAGACTATTTTATTATCTGTAAATACATTCTATTTACACTAGTTAAATAATGTATATTTTCTTATATCTTTTCTCAATCAGAAAATGAGAACAAATAAGTAAAATAATTTTTTAAAAGTTTTTAGGGGGACAAATGCTGCAAAACTAAATTTGAAAAATATAATAAAAGAATGGTTTGAAAAATCTCATAAGTTTAAATTGAGTTTTAGCATACTTTTTGAAACAAAGAAAAAAGATTGACCAGTTTCACTTGAAGGTAATAGAATTTCAGGATGGTGTGATTGTCTCTGATCTCTAAGTGCAACTGAGGTTAATCATGGACAGATGTTCACCATTAGCTCTAAATTTCTTTGTTCTTGTCTATAAAATTAGTATATTTGAAGCAAATGCAAAACTGTGTCAATGACTCCTCCCAGAGAAAAGATAAGTTTTAAACTTACAATGAACTATGAATATGCTAGCCATCACTTTACTGAACTGTGGGTCTTCACATTTCCTATCGGAGATCTTACCTGTGCTGTAACACAGATGTGTCTGTTTAATTTATCACCAGTCTTCCCATCCTGTGAATTTTATCCCTTTAAGAGTATACATTGTTTGCAAAGAGTTTTTGTTGTTCATCTATTTCCTAAATTGGGTCCTTCAAAACAATTGATATGTCATTTACTCAATAATATAAATTAGATTCACTCTTTTCCCAGATATCCTAAGTCTAGAATCTGAAAATGTGAAACAAATTTCTGTATCCCTAGATAATGACATTTATGCTGGAGCCCAGTAGAGCAGGGAGAATACATTTCTCGGTTTCCACAATGTTAAGCAGCCATGAGATCTGCCTGATGGCAGGGTAAAAACTAGGAAGAGAGTGAGACACTCTTCTTAGGTATATATGCACACAAAATCTTATAATCAGTGAATATATTAATATAAAATTTAAAAAATAAATTTAATCTATTTTGTTTATCCCAGATGACAATGAACGGCTACAAGTTGAACTTAAGCTGAACACCTCACCTTAGTTCTAGCCTTGCCTACTGGTTCTATTCTAAACAGTATGTGTAATAGATACTGTTCCTCCCTAGTGTCTGCCTAGTGACAATCAGATTATCATAGGGACCCTGTGAATGTCACAGCATGCTGACAAAAAATAATATATATATATGCCTATGTTTGTGCTCAACTCATATTTTAAAATTCACTGAATGCATGAATTCCTAAATAAATAAGACAGTATATGTTTGTGCCCTGTTGAAGAGGAGACTGTCTTAATGTGGTTTTTTTTTGAATGGATGCTGCTTTTTCATGGTTCTGTTCCAATTCTGGACAACAACTGAAGTAACAACAAACCTTTATACAAAATCTCTGCTTAAGTCACCCTCATATAAATTAGTCATAAAGCTGATAAATACAATAAAAATTGTTTTCAATTTTTTATGTAAGACAAAAATAATAAGCAAGCCATTTTAACTAACTATTGCTTCCTTTGGAAAGAAAAGATGCTTCTTTAATAGCGAATTAAACTGTAGGCCTGCTGGCTTTGATACCTAAGAAATTATAAATGCTTAGCTAAGGATACCCTATACAACCCAAAACAGGTACATTTTCTGCTGTCAGAATCTTGAAAAAGATGTCAAATTTTATTACATTGATTATTAAGGAGACAATATCTTTGCTAATTAACTCACTAGTTAGAATTAAGTTCTAACTAGCTATTAGTTCTAGAATTAAAAAATATTTGTGTCATGAGTAGTTGATCAGATCCTATACTCTGTAGTAAAAGATATCAATATAAAATCATGGAAAATCCAAGAATCACTTATTCTGCACTTGCTTAAACTTCCAAGATTTCATATATTTAAATATATTCTTGGAATTGTGGTTAAATCAGAGAGTTAAACACCTGGTGAAGCTCTGCTTCAGTAGCAATTAGGTATTTATATCACTTCCTTTTCTAACCTGTGCCTTGTTCAAAACACCCATCTCTCCATGCCATACTACTAGTCACCTTTTAAAAATAAGCAGACTTTTCTTTTCATTTCAGTTAACTTTATTTAAGAGGGGTGGTGCATACATTCGGCACTCACTATAGAAGGACTCCTCTCCAGGCAGGAGTTTGGACTAGAGCAGGCAAGACTGGAAGCCAAGAGGCAGATTTGGGTGCTATGAAGGTCACCATCTTTTTAATGACAGTTTTGAGTGACTTGAAAGACAGAGACTTGGAAACAGAAAGAACACTGAACACATCTTGACTGAGCATGAAAATACTTTACTAAAAATATCTCTAGCTGGTTGCACGCTCCAAAGGAGGCTAAATAAGCATTGACATTGTGAGGAACCAACGTTGGTAAACTCTGGAAAAAATCACTAAGAATTTGAAGTAATTTGAGTCAGAAGACTTGAAGTATGGACAAATCTTAAATAGAATCTAAATGTGCTATCAAGATAGAATCAGACCCTAATGGACACGTGCTTAGGAAATTCCTCAGAGCACTGAGGCTGTCTGTGCTCTGGCCACCAAATCAAAACTGCTCTGCGGTTGGGCTCAGAACATACTAGATTTAAAAAATCCTTTTAAAATATAAGAAAAACTTTGAATTCACAAGTTCCTACCCATGGAGCACATGTTTATTTAAGAAATGAAAAATGTATTCCATTATGGAATGTGCTTATCCACTGACTGAAAATAAAATATTTTCAGAGAAAGAGAATAGTCACTTAAGTTATATTACTTATACAAGTAATTATATATGTACTATCCTAATTTAAGTGCATATGTTACTTATTATTATTTACTACTTAATATCATAATGATAATCTTTATAATAGTTACTGTTAAGTTTTGTCTATTTTTTACTCTTATTTATTATCATAATCTTTAATATATTAGTTATTAATCTCTAATTATGCCTAATTTACCAGTTACACTTTATCATAGGCATGTCTCTAGAAGAAAAAGCATACCATATAGTTCAACATTATCCACAGATCAGACATCCACAGGGGAGGGTCTTGAAAAGTTTCCCCTGATGGTAAGGGGGTCCCTGATGATAAGGTAATTACTAATTTAAAGATCTTTCACACACAGTGCCAGTCATATTTTCAGAGTCATGCGTATTTTGTTCATAGATAAAGATTTTTCAGTATGTTGCTTTGTCAATGACTTGTATCAAAAATATCTAGAATCCTGCACCTACACAGGTAAACAGAATAAAAACTTGTGATTATATTCATTCATCCATTCATTCATTTATTCATTTAACAAGTGTCCATTAGGACATTTTTTAGCAGCTAGAGGACTTGCTGTGTCACTCCCCAAGGACTCATTGGTGAGTGCCTCCTTTCTTCTTCACAAACCCTTGTCGTACAAAGCAAAGTGGTCTGCAGTAGAGGGGGTTGCTCCTTGATAGGTGATATATATCTTCCCTGTCTTAACTCACTACTCTTGCATTAATGTTTATCTCAATCCTGGGTGCAAGATACTAAACTCCTGCATGTGTGTCAACTGAATTGGAAACCTAGATGATGATGATTGAAAGATAGATAGATGGATGGATGGATCGATGGATGGATGGATGGATGGGTGGGTGGATGAGTGGATGGATGGATGGATGGATGGATGGATGGATGGATGGATGGATGGATGGGTGGATGGATGGATGGATGGATGGATGGATGGATGGATGGATGGATGGATGGATGGATGGATGGATGGATGGATGGATGGATGGATGGGTGGATGGGTGGATGGGTGGATGGGTGGATGGATGGATGGGGGTGGATGGATGGATGGATGGATGGATGGATGGATGGATGGATGGATGGATGGGTGCATGGGTGCATGGGTGCATGGGTGCATGGGTGGATGGATATACAAGCAGAGAGATGAATATATAAGAGAGGGATCAGGTACCTCCACAGACCCTTCAGTTCATATCTGATTTCAGGGTACTCATCTGATTTCGGAGTCACTCCTATTCATGTAGGTCCCAGGACATTTTTCAGTCTGTGGGAAGACCCATTGCCCAGCCAGTAGGTAAATGGCCCAGTCTTCTGTCCTTACAGATACTTATGCACCATCTGGGAGGTTCTCTACCCTTCTGAGGTGCTCTCACTGGAACTGAGTCCTTATAGTCCTTAGATTCACCACGTGTCTTTATATCAGTTGTCCCTTTCTGTCACATTGACACTGACACTCCTACTTTCAGTGATCTATACTACATAAATAACCCTATTATCTTCACTATTGTCAAAATGAAAACTCTGGAGTTCAGAAGTATTGAGTAACTTGCCCAAAACCACACAGCCTGAAATCAACAGAGAATTCAAATCAAAGCATCTTTCTAGAGGTTTGTCCTGTGCAAACCAATGAGGACCCCTAGTGGCAGGAACAGGATGGACATACAGGAACGAAGGCATTGCCTTTTAACAGTTCCACCAGGTCCAAGTCAGCAACCAGGGAGAAGCTCAACCTACCTAACAGGTTATAACAGGTTTCAAACAAGTTCCATCACATATGTTTCCAGAGCAATAGGACTTGTCATCAATGCTGATATTTGCCTTTCTTGCAGAGAAAAGACCAGCATCTTTCCCTCTGGATCTAAACCTCC
Source organism: Uropsilus gracilis (assembly GCA_004024945.1). Lineage (NCBI taxonomy): Eukaryota > Metazoa > Chordata > Mammalia > Eulipotyphla > Talpidae > Uropsilus > Uropsilus gracilis. The sequence goes on from PVHY01001196.1 coordinate 103,422, forward strand.
TTTACTGGTTTTGATAATTCCTTACCTTTTTTTGTACTTGCTAATTTGCTTCTGTTTTGGAAATGAGGAGATCCCGCTTCCGCAGATGGGGCATCAGTGAAGGGGCAAGAAGCAAGGAACAAGCTCGATAGCAACAGGTCAGATTATAGCTTTCAGCTGAAGACATACTCTTCTCTACTAGCTCATCCTCTCTCAGCAAGCTGGGCACCAACACCCACATTGCTCCCATATTGAAACAAATCCGAGAAGCAAGTCTCATTCCTGATCTTTTCAGATGCCTTTGTAGCCCACAAACTTTTGCTCCAGACATGAATGGTGGGTGTCTCTGTTTTTGACAAGTTCACACCTTTTTAGCCCCCAATAAGTCAGCCATTCTGCTCCTTATGTGAGACCTAGCATAGTCTATCATAAAAGGTTTCTTTATCCTGGGGTCCACTTGGCCAACCATGCACTTCTTGGAAGCTCAGGTAGATAGAGGAATATAGGGTGTATATTTTTCTGGGCAGACTGGATCAAGAGCTACAGGAGGGAGCTCAGGGGCAAGGAAGCAGATGGAGCAGATGGAGACAGGGAGGCAACCCAAGAGTAGAAATAATTGGTGCAGGACCAACCTGGGACAGGGTGAGGGAGTAAGAAAGAAGTAGAATTTGACTTTAATAGCCATCTTAACACAGTAAGTAAAGCCACCCACTCTTTTTTTTACCTGCCCCCAAAATAATGTGAAGTCGAGGTATCAGGAGCCCAGGATCACCCTAAATGGAGAGAGCATATCCCAAAGTCCCCCTCCCCTAAGACTGCCTGTTTATAAGCAGAACTGCTTACAGACAGACAACTTGGAGGAAGCATAAATCAAAATGAGCTAAGTGCAAAGGGTAGATATAAAACAGATTTTTTTCAGGGCTCCAACTGCGGTAGATATTATAAGCAGAACAGATTTCATATGGAAGGCATTGACAAGGAATAAACATAGCTCCCAAAGCTAGCGTTTTCAAGGATTTGCTTCTTTGAATAGAAGTGTTAAAAAAAACACATTCTTATCAAACAATAGGCAGCAAAATCTCTCCCCCAAAATGGCAAAGGCAGATCAAACCTAGGTGTGGGTTACCTGTATTTGCAAGAAGTGCTTCAAAAATCCCACTTCAATTTGCTATGAAAGCATGTGCTGCCCTAGCTTTCTAATCTATGTTGAAAGCTCAAAGGTTAAAGAGACTTGGCTGAATTTGTCTTAAGATATATCCTTTGTTCTGATTCAATCATTTATTTGAATTTAATATTTTAAAGGACACTTCAAACAGACTTCACAAAGCCCTGTTACCATCAGGTCCATATTTATTATTTAATATTTAACTGGGGAGATTTGTCAAAACCCTTAAGAATTAATGGTTGCAAACTTGCGGTAAAAGGTTTGGGTGGGAACTGTTTGCTAACAACAGGAGGCAAGGCCTCCACAGGTGCTCCTACCCCACAGGCTGGGTCATGGTAGTGGTGTAAGTAATTTGGGGATGCAGTGAGCCCCTCTTTCCAGAGAGAGCAGGGAGTGCAATTGCCTTTAGAGAAATACTCCAACATGCTTAACTTCTGAACTGTAAACACACCTTGTGGCCCAAGGAGGGAGGTAAGAGTGAGTGAGAACTACTGCCTTGAAAGGAAGTTGTAAACAAACTTATTTCTAGTTTTCTGCAAACTTAAAGTTTGCAGTCCCAGGGATCAAGATCAGTTCGATCACATTAAAAAGCACCTGTTTAAACAAAACAAGCCCCTAGACACTGGTAACAAAATAGTGGGTACCAGAGGGAAGAAGGGAAGAGTAGCTTGGTGGCAGATGATGACTGGACATTGGGTGGTGAGTGCTGTGTGAAAAACATAGTTGCTGAGGTAAGAAACTGTATAGCTAAAATCCAATTGGTGTCGTGGATTGTTACCTCAGTAAAAAAAAAAACAAAAGACAAACATGTAAACTGGTCTACTTACCCTTGTTACTAAGTGAAACTATTTATCATATTCATTTTACAAAATGGAGAAAGAAAATACATGACTATTTCTTACCAAGAAATAAATAAATAAAATGTACCTCTTAAAAGTACATTAAAAAGTAAATAAAATCCATCTGAAAAAAAATTGTGCTCATCAGGAGTCACTGAAGGAGACTGTATTTTTATGATGTTAAATGTTTTTTAAGAAGACTATCTAATTTAAAATATCTATATATATATATATAGGTGAACATGTCACATAACAGGGAGGACAGGTCATGGTGATGATGAATTGTCCATTCATATATTTCTGTGTACTATAGGCCAATCAGGCTGTTGGGTGGAATTTGTCATCCTGAGTCACAGGAACTAGTCTCAATTTATGAATGACAACATGAAATAGCAGCTCATGAGCCAAGTATCTCCTGCTTAGCTTCTGCCTGAGAAACTAGTGCAAAAAGTCAATGGGAATGGCTACAAATGACATCATCAGAGACCATGATGGTCCAGGGGACTGTCTCCCACCTCTGGTCTGGAGCAGAAAGGGTCTCCAGGACAGTTATGAAAAGTTGACAGGGTAAAAAGAGGGAAGATGCCAGCAGCATCAGGAATTGTGACTGGGACCAATAGCGGATGTCTTTGCTGCTACCTGAGCCACACATGGCAGAGCAGGGACCAAATGGCACAGTGAAATGCCAGGGGCTCCAGGTCACAAAACCTTCTGCTCTCTCTCTTCTCAACCTCTAGAACCTACACCTGTCAAAATAAAACTGCAGAAAATATTTTTTTTTCATTTTTCTTCTGGAACCAAATTAATGTGAATCAAAATAAATGTGAATAGAAATCTATAAAACTGCCTACAAAACCATCATAATACTGTAAAATAAGTAGACATCCTCTCCATTGCTACCTACAAAGGTGGAAATTCACTAGACACTTGAAAAGAGTCAGTTAAATCAAGAGCTAGATTCCCAGATGATATTGATTGATGATAAAATTTTTTTTAATTATATATTCTAATTTTCATAGTCAGTATGTATGAAAATACAAGTGTTGTAAATTGAGCCTAAATGCAGGGCTATATCCCTGCAGAGAAAAATATGCTTCCAAGATAAGATACTTTCAAATGAAAATTAAATTTTTCAAGTATCAAAATTCAAGTAAGGTGGTAAGTAGCAGGTTAGAGAGTACAGGATCTGTGAGTACAGGATCAGTTTCAGAGGCTCTCCTAGTACTCAGCATAAGAGAATAATATGAAAAAAACCCACAAGCAGAAAAATGTGAAGTGTGGGTGATAGCTTTTCAAAATCCAACATGAGTACTAGAAAGAATACAAGAAAATAGAAATATGCAGGAGACGTAATTATCTCAGATAGACATAGTAACAGAAAGAATCCTGCGATATTTAAAAAAAAATTCTAGATGAACCTGGATTTCATGAGTTCAGCACACAAGATCATGAGGAAAATTCACATACAAATACACATATAAACACACATATACCCATATACATGCATAGTTCTAGGTATGGTTTTCTATTTCACAGAGAAAAAAATTATATATATTCAGGCATAATTTTTTTTTAAAGGTAACCTGGTAGAAAACAGAATCAGATTAAAACTCAAAGTCAGATAGGATGATAAATAAGATATTTCTAAATACTTTTTAAAAGACTAAACTGGAAAAATTTCAAAGGTCCCATAACATAGGACTAATTGTATGTAAAATTTGGACTATCTATACCCACAATGAATACTTTAAAACTGTAAAATAGTATTGTACATTTTGGAAATCATGTCAGGAAGTGACAAATATGCACACACACACACACACTTGCACACATGTAACTGGAGATTATGGAGAGGCTGCCTCCACTTTATTGCACAGATACCAGATGATGCTCAGGGTACTTAGCACCCTGTGCAGTACTGACCATGTTGATCAGAAGCAGCTTTAAAGCACTGGTCTAGTGCAGAGTCAATACATACTACAGGTGCATCAGAAACATAGTGACAGAGAAGTTTGACTATTTACAGAGACCAGAAAGAGTATATATAGCCCAAAATGTTTATAGTAGTTATCTCTAGATTGTAAGATTAAGGATATTTTTTTTCTTGATGCTAAAATATGAATATAAAATAACATGTTTTAAAGGGCATGGAATTTTAAATTGCTTTTTTAAAGCAAATGGGAAAAAACGCATTTTTTTCCCATTTGCAGTGTCACTTGTTTTCAGAAGAGGTGGCCACAGAGTGGGTGTACAGAACAAAAGGTTTCTTATGAAAACCAAGTGGTCACTTGGGGACACGAAATGCTCAGCAAAACTCACCAGCATCATCCTTTAACTATAGCTGTTTGCCAAAAACTGTAGGACCAAAAATTATAACAAAATTTAATCACTTTCTTATCTGAAACATGGGTTAAGGAAAACAATCTATTGAAAAACTACTTTTTTCTCTAGAAAAGCAGGACTCAAACGTCCAACTTATCTAGTATGTGGCACAGAGATTTTAATTTAATTAATAATCTGAAGAAGCTCATTTATGTCCTTTTCCATTTCACTTTCATAAGGCATGTATTAGCAACATTTTTTTTTCCAATGGAATTTCGAAGATTCCTTTCTCCAGATTCTGAACCATTCCCTTTTGTATTCTTAAAAGCTGCATCACTATTCACTTTTATCCATCTAATTATGATCTAAGAGCTAGTGTTCTCAGGATCTCACATTAAATAAATAATCAGCCCAGCTCTCCCCTCTGAAATCTGTGGAACACAACCATATGCCCTGCAGAGTGGCGGGTAAGAAACCTCCCCCCACAAAAACCCACACCAGCGCCACACAGGCCTTTCCCTAGGCTGTTCCGAGACCAGCAGGTTGGAAGATTCTGCTGAGGAATTGATAATCATCCAGAACAAGCCATGGAATATTCCAAAGTTGTATATTTTGTTTCATATTTGAGAAAATAATCTTCAAATCATGCTCCTATCAAAATAGAACATAAGAAAAATGAGCGACACTGGGGAAGAGGTGGGATATCACAAATATGGGAACACTTCTGATCCACCAGTTGATCAACATGCAAGTTATCGGGCACATAATATTACACTGTCTTTGTTAATGCTCCGTACAGAGAAATAAGTTCATTAGCATTAAGTAATGTATAGTGAAATATCAAAAAGAGAAATGGTGCTTCAAGGAAGAGAGAGTTTGGTTGTGCTGGCAACAACTCAGGTCACTAAAGACTGGTTTTAAATGCTCTGCAGGTTACTTGAAACTGGCCACCAAAGTCCCCAGCCAACCAGTTACTTCAGGGGCAACTGAAACATCCGAGAGGTTTCAGAGGCACTCAGAGGATGGTTGTGAAGTAGGGGTCCTAGATCAACTCCTACATACAAAAGAAGTGGAAATAAGCAGCCGGCAGGAGGCTCATGGCTCTTCAAATAATGGCAATATAAGCCAGAAAGTCTGTGCATACTAGGTTAATCAAATGTATAGTGAATTCACTCAGTCACCAGTTCTGCAGCCAGTTCCTCTGGTCCCAGATCTAGGTCATTGCCCCCCATTCCTGGCTCAACCTCAACTCAGGTGGAGCCATGGTTACCCAGCCTGGCTCCTTTCAGCCCCCTTTTCTCTCTCCGAGACTTTCCACTTCACTTGCCCTCTTTCTCATTTAACTTGTTGGTTTGATATCTCATTTCTATTCCTGTTTCTTTCTTTAGCTTTCACACCTCAAGCAAAGCATTGATTTGCGGCAATGAATCAATATTGGTTTTACTTTTGTTAAATGTATTATAGATACAAGAGGTTCTGAAGTTTTAGGAAACCTTCAAAACCAGTTGCAAAATACTCCTGAAGTGATCAGCAGGTTTGGAAGAAAAGTTGCTTTAGCACAAAACTGCTTAAGAAAATGGGATAGGAAAAGTCAAATGGGATTTTTTAGTGACTACCATTTGTATGGTCTAGTAGTAGAGATTCTAATTATGTGTCCAAGCAAGGATATCAGGTAGCTAAAGTCACATAGCAGCGAGTATCGGTATTTCCTCTGCTGAGGAGCATTTATGAATGTTTTCAAGTTTAAAAGTGTGTATCCTTTGTTGCAGCAGTTCTATTCTAGGTATCATCCTGTAGATCTACCTATAGACCTATGAACATTTTACATATCTATCTTTAAGACAGAGCAAAATCTTAATGCTACAAAGCTATTAACTGTAGCATTTTTGCAGTAGCAGAAAATTGGAAATGATTGAAATGCCCACCAATTGCTGGATAATACAAATAAATGATCATGTTCTCATACAATGGAAAACAGGTAGACTTATAAGTATGAGATAGCTACCTACATTGATGTGTTAAAATTAAACTTCAGAAGAATATTACGCTATCGTTCATTTGCATAAGGGAAAACATACTTGTGCATGTGCACACACACACATCACAGAAGGGTATACCAGGATTAATTGTTGCCGTAAGAAGGGGAAAGAGAAACCAGGGGTCAGGTAAGGTGATTCATTTTTCATTGAATATCTTGTGTACTTCTAAGATTTTATGTAATGTACATGAACTATACAGTACAACTCTCCCAAGAAAATTGCAAAATGTAAAGAAATGTTATAAATAATAAAATTTCAGAACTAAAGCCACATGAGAGCAGGTGGGGGTAGGGGGTGGGGGGAGTAGTACAGGATGGGTACCAATCTGTCTTACTGCAAGGTCCTTAAATCCTCCACATGCTCCTGATCAGTATATCACTCCTAGTTTGACACAAAAAGAAAATGAGTTCATGAAGTTAAATGACTTGCCCATTATCACAAACCCAGGAAATGGGTGAACCAGGTCATGAATACAAGTTGTCTCCCTATGATGATAGCAGTTTCTTCTTTATTGCTCAAACATCAAATCCCACACAGGGAAGACACAATTGAGAGAAAAGCATTTGGGAATTAAGAGACAAGATGTTCCTTGTCGAAAAAATGGAAATGAAGGACATTTAATGTATAAGGTGTTTGTCTTAACTTCCATGCTCCTCTCATTTCCTAACTGCTGAGTGAAACTTGATATTCACTCAATAATAAAGACAAGACTATGCGCCAGGCCCTGTCACCTTAACTAGGTTTTAGGTTATTAAAGGCTACTGTCATTCATTTATTTGCTCCTTCATTCAGTCAGCAAATAGGTAGCAAATATCCAAAAAAGAGCAACAAACTATGAACAGAGGTAAACCAGAAATAACCTCTTAACATCAAACAATTCACAGTGTAATTGGAAGAGACCGTTTCCTATCTCACTGCATGTAACTCTGGTCCTGACAATGGGTTACAGGGTACTAAATTAGTATTTCACTAGTAAGATTTTAGGGAATGAGTATGAGAATGCTCAATACCACTCCTAGATATTGCGGAAGAGTCGCCCTCCTACCAGCTCCTCCTCACCTCCTTTCTCTTGAACTCTTCCTTCCATGATATAGTCCTTCAATGCATCTCTAAACCTGTTTGATAGGACTTCCATTCAAGAGCATGGAAAACAAGATGATAACTTTGCTTAAAGCAAAAATAGTGACAAAAACTCTGAAAACATTAGATTCCAAGCTATAGTGTTTCAGCAAGGAAATGTGATCCCCCCTCTATGTTCTCATTTTATTTATAAGTGGTTTGCTGCAAAGTGGATGAACTGCCGAGCTCTGTGTCACAGCCTGCAGCACAGCAAACTGGCTTTTTCTGAAGCTCATAATGTGATAATTAAATTGCTAACAGGCACCTTAGTGATGGCATTTGCTGAAGATGTGAAAGCCCTCTCACAATTGCACCTTTCTGGAGGGGACTCATCAGTAGAGGCACAGCGATCTGCTCAGGGTGTCTTATATATGTCTATATATATATATTTCTTTTTTCTTCATGAGTACATTAAATTTTTATGTGGAGTGAAATGGGACAGGACTAGTTTCCCTTCCACTGCACAATGATTTATTACCCAAAAAAACCCGCAGAACTAATTAGCAGAGTAATTAATTAATATAAATTTGCATATTTGCATTTGCAATTAGTGCAGCCGACTGATTAGTCTGAAAATGAGAAGTTTGACTCATTAGATGTTAGTGTCTGCTGGACCAGAAAGCGGCTGCCAGATGAGGCGGAAAAGGGTGGAATAAGCATGTGTGTTTCTTTTGTTAGAAGAGTGGAGAATATGCTCAAATATCTGAGGCCAGACATCAGGGTTTGCAATTTAAAAAAATTAATAAATTATTTGCTTCCATTTCTGTTACTCAATGTTCCTTGCCCTTTTGCCTACAGCAAGTTTTTCCAACCAACCCTGGAAGCCATTGCTCCCCTCAGACAGGACTCCTCCTATTCCCCAAAGGCAGAGGGGTCTCTGTTGTTTGTGGGTGAGCAGAAAATCTGTCCTGGTTTGATGTCCCAGGAATTTGACTCCTGCACCCAATTCAGTGGTTCTGTCAAAACAGTTCTCCAGTGCTGATGAGGACCCTCTGGGGATTGCGGAACACTACCTTCCCTTCAGGGGCTTCTCCTGATTGCAGTCTCTTTGTTCCTCCAGCTGATAGCTAAGCACCAAGCTCTCACAGCTAGTGGATTGAGTGAAGCCATTTCTGTATAATAACACAGGGTAAATAAACTATAAACACACACACAGACATGCAGACACACCGACATCAAATAACAGACAGTAAGGACTCAATAAAAATGAGGGTCTCACTGAAATCTCTAGGAAGGTTGGGGAAACAAGGTAAAGGAGAAATTGTATCTTGATTTGACTTCACTAAACCTATTTTCACCTAGGGCATAGATTCACCTCACAATAAGAGAGAGCCTGACCTGATCTAGATACTTTCTTCAGTAATAAGGAATATTTTTAGTCTCAAGTCAGAAAAGAAATAAAATTATTCTCTTGAAATGAAATAATTAGAAAATTATATATAATGAAATGATTATAAAATTATTTCATTCATTTCCTCAATATTCTTTCTAAAATCAAAATAATTATATATACATCCCTTGATGTTCACATATCTTTACAGATGCCAAAAGAATGCTCTAAAATATGTCATGTTGGCTCAATCCTAAAGATTCTTCGAAATGAAAAATTACCACTGAGGTGGCAACTCTCTGATCCATACAATCAGTTATGTTATGGGTCAAACCTTGTCCTCAGGATCTGGAGAGATGCTAGAAAGATAAAAATGCATCTTACATCCCACTTGGACTTTCAGTGGCTGTCCCATCCTTTGCTTTGCATTATGTTTTCCAGATTCAAGTAACATCAACTATCACCCCTCGGCCAGAGTCTCTGTGTGGCACATTCAGGGAGTGAACCTCCAATAGCCTGACTTGCCTTTCAAACCTGCCTGGGACTTCCAGTGTCCCTAACTCTGTCAATGGAGCAAGTTCCTTTCTCTACCTTATCTTCTCCAAAGCATCTTGTTTTTGACCCTGACATAAGACCTTACAACTATTTCTTTGTAGCTCCACTTTATTTCTTAGATGAGAACTTTTTTAACATAGTCATCTCATGTGTGCAATTTTTTCAGAGCCAGTTACATAACCTGGTACATAGGAAATAATGAATGCTTGCTAAATCTTCATGGATGAATTAATGAAGGCATCTATTATTTGACAACAGAATAAATTAATCTCGGGATATGGCAAAAGGGGGGAAAGGAGCTACAAAATAAATATAAGCAAGGAAATAAGTGGCTCAAAAATCAGTGAAATAAACCGAAAGAAAATCAAAATCACCCATGGATCAGTAAAGTTCCTAGTTCAAACTTATATTTAGGTTCAGTAACCATTTATCTTGATTCTTGCCCTCTCTGTGTTTAAAGACGAATCTGTATTATTTAATTCTTCAGCATTTTACATAAAAGTCATGACTTATTCTTCACAAATAGGTTAAAAATAAAACTTGAACAGGAGCCTGAAAATTAATTTTCACATAATCTAATATTTAGCTAGTAGTCCTGAAAGAACTGGAATAGGATTTATAGCAAATGCAAAAATTTAGTGGCAAGGTAAGAGTCTTAATGGAGTATTTGAATCCATGGTAAAAGTAAACAGGACTGTTTTGGCCAGTTATCAAATATTGTTTTGTTTGTTTCAATGTCACACACATTCTTCTCTAGTAAATCCCAATCAGGTCTTTTGCAAAATGTATTCTCTGACTCTTGAGGCAGATATTCAGCCTAATTTCTATAATAGGGGAGCACTTCATCAAGGAGAAATGAAATTTAACAATAAAATCATCTGAAACCTAACTTAGGCATTACTTCCATGCAGTATCCCTGACATCAATGTCACCATATATTCTAAGAAACATTTGGAACAAATTCTGAGTTGTAAAATATTTTCCCATAAATTTTTACACACAAATATGACATGGTAGTCACTGCTATTTTTTTTACTATTATTTGTTGGTCTCCTTGTTTAAAATTTATTCGCCTTGAAGAGGATTTGAGGTAGCGGTTAAGTTCAACATCTTTTATAAAGCAACTTACCATCTAAAAATAGTCCTTGTGTCCTAACAGTAATATGTATCATGAGATATATCAGTATATCTGTTTATTTAGTTTCTGGAGATGTATCACAGATATATTGAGAGGATAGTGATAATAATGGACAGCAATAGCTTCTATCTTTATGACAGGAATAGAAGAAAAACAAAGTCATATTTTAGGGGAAAAAAGATGGCAAGAACAGCTCTAACTATTCATTCTATATTTGCTTATTGCGAAAACAAGGAGCGGTTTTTAAACTTGTCTGAAAACATGCCTAGGACTTGCTTATACATTTAGTCATCTCCTAGCAAGATATGAAAATATGGACATGTCCACATCTTTGGTTCACACAGGCTGTCGCTGAAAACTTGAAAGACTTGAGGTTTTTTGTTTCAGTGTTTTTAATTTCCTATTCAAACAGTGACCAGAAATAAAAGAGGTTTAATGGTGAATGCTGCTCCTTATATTTAGGAAGTTACAGCCCAAAAGGGACACACAACTCCAGTAATGGGAGAAACTTTTTTTGCCCCTGAAACTTAAACACTGACTTTTTTCCTTTTTTTGAAAGAATCATTCCAGATCATTAGTCCATTAGGTGAATTAAACACTTTGGCTATTTTAGTAAAACACATTGCAGGCTTTTAAGATTTTTTAAAAAGGGAGGCACTTCTGCCCCTGGCCAGTTCTAGTCTTCAGCAACTGCTCTTCTCTGTGGTGTTTGCCTCCCTGGAATTCTCACTGATAGGCAGGTCTTTCCCACCAAGAACCTTTAACATTTAGAATAGTATTTTGTAAATTCATCCTCTCTTTATCTTTCACAAACTATAAGGTTTAATAGCGATTAACACTAGAACACAGCACTTTCAAATTAACCATAGCCCTGCCAGTTCTAATTGGTATTCTAATTAGCCCAACCATTCAACTAATTAAGAACATTAAACTTTTTAACAAAGGCTATCTTGCTTTGTGTGTTGTAAAAAGAAATGTAAGAAGGGTGGAGGGGTGGGGGGAGGGGTAGAACCAGTCTGGATTTTCATTAGAGACCCAAGAAGCAGCAAGTAGTTTGGAATGAAGAAATGGGCTATCCTGCCTGCTTTGATGGGGTAAAGGGTCAGAGCAACCTTTGCATTCACAAAGGGCAAGAACAGTCCAGCTGGGATGCTGCCCTGTGGTCCCATGCCTGCTGAGGCCACCTGTGAAGTAGTATTAAGGACACTGGTTCACAATGAAGTGGAACCAAAAACCACCCAGCTTTACACACAGTCTGACCCTTGCTACAGTCAGTCGAGAAGACTGGAGCTGCCCAACTGAATCTCTGCAATTTCAATATGCCTTCAATTGAAATTCCCTACTTTGAGAGAACTCTGTGCTCTGGTAACTTGGCAATGGAGCAGGGAGAGCAACCCAAGCTTTAGTCAGAGCTGGGTGAATTTACAGTAAAATCACAATTCTAATGCCACACTTGCCTCTTTTTTCTTGACATTCCATATCCAACCCTTCAGTAGATTTCTGTGAGTTCTTCCTTCAAAAGGGATTCTAATCACATGAAACCCCTTTCATTCAAGGAACCAGCATCAGAGTTTAAAGAGAGGCTCATTGCCAGGATTGTACAACAGCCCTTGCATGCCCCTATGAGAGAGTCCCTCCTTCAGTTAGAACCCCAGGTGCTCACTTGCTTCACCCCCTCATCAAGGCCCTACATCTACTGCCATCTTTGCTCTGCTTGACCTTCACCTCCATATAGGAGAAAGTCTGAAAGTCTACCAGCATAGCCCACCAGATCCTCCGTGACCCAGAGCTGGATCCCTCTTTGGCAAGCTCATGCTTTACCTCTCAATCTCTACATTTAGGCATGAGGGTTCCCAAGAAGGGAATCAAGCTAGGAGGGGGTTTCCAAATGGGTGCAGAATTTAAAACACATCATTACTAAGATAAATTTTTTGGTTAAATGGATGACTGAATTTTACTATTATAGGTGATGATTCATTATCTTCATACATATTCTGAACTTTCAGGAGAAATTTCTAAAGGCAGAAGTTCTGGGTTCTGATATGTTCATTTCATAAAAAGCATGTAATGCCTATAATAAAGTGGCCTCCAAAAAAAAAGGAGTGTAACTTATATTCCTTTAAACAGTTTATGTTTCCTAAATTTATGCCAAGTTATTTATAAATGTATACTCATTAAAATTAAATCTTTGGTATATAAATCTTTCTGTATTTTGTAGGCAAAATCTTATCATTTCCATTTAAGGTTCTTTGAATACCAATGAAGTTTTCTATGAATTTATTCACTACACATTTTATTTTTATTCATGGTTATTTATATATTTTATATAGAAGTAAATATATATGCCATTTTCTTAGTGATTTATAAAAGCTCTTTATATGTTAATTACTTTAAGTTTATCATATATGATTCAAATATTTTCTTAGTTTTTTACCTGCTTTTTATAGCACTAGCAATTCTAAACCTTGCCAGTGAAAATATTTCTCTTGCCAAAAAAAGAATAAATAAAAGTAAAATAAATCTTGTTTTAAAGCTGTGCTGTCCAATATAGTAGCTATAGAGCAATTAACATGTGACTAGAGTTACTGAGAAACTAAGATTTTAATTTTAATTAACTTAAATGTAAAAACTAACACTTGATGCAACTGCTAGGAAACATATAAGGATGTTTTATAACAACTTGTGCTGTGAATCTATTTTTGAGGTATAAATTTTATAAAACTGAAATACAAATCAAGTACTTAATGAAAATTTAGTATAGAAATAGAGATGTGCTATGATGTAAAATATGTACCAGCTTTCAAAAAGTTTGCAAAAGAAAAAATACAAAACATGTCATTAACGAATTTTGATATTAAATGTGTGTGGAGATGATGCTATTTGGCTATATTGGGAGAAGTCAAATATATTATTAAAATTAAGCTCACCTGTTTCTTTTTTCTTTTGCTTATGGATACCAGAAAATTTTACAAATATGGTTCACTCTCTATTTCTACTGAAAAGTACTGATCTAAATCCCAAACCTGGGTCTGCAGATTACTGACTATTCAACCTACCACCTTTTCTATATGGGTCAAGAGTAAAGAACTTTTTTGCCTTTTGATAGTTGAAAAATATTAAATAGAAGCAATGTTTCATGACATGTGAAAACTGTACGGAGTTCTAATGTCAGCATCCTTAAGTAAAATCTCACTGGAATATAGCCACACTCTCATTTATACAGTCTATTGCTGCGTTCACATTACTTTAGCAAAAGAGAGCTGTGTCCTATAAAGTTTTCAAATATTTACTATCTGGCTGTTGGAGAAAATGATTATCCATGTTCTAAAGAATCGAATCAACTGCTATTGTGTTTTTAACATAAGCTCTGAATAAAAGTAGATTCAGAGGAATCCGAATCTGTTAGAACCTCACACACACACACACATAGAGATAAAAGGCACAAGTACTTTATAGTAGTATTGTAACAAATGGAGTAAAGTACCAATAGAATCTAACACTTAGCAGCAAATAAATACCCTCTTATCCCCAAAACTGTGGGTCTGTTCAGGAATGTCAACATGAAGTATAGCAAGTCAGAGCAAACCAACCAATCAGATACCGAACCCAAAGAATATAATGAACCAACACCATGGGCTCCTTTCAAGTTAGGCAAATGCAGAAACTCAGTCACCTCAGATCAATGCGACAAGAGGTGTGACCAGAAAGACCTGGAGGACCTGGGGTGGATTCCTACCTTCCAACACTGATGAGGGGCTTGATCAATGAAATGCTTTGTTGATAAGATTGGAACCATGAACAAGGGTCTAGAGTATGGTTTGATTACAATATCTGATGATAAAGACAGATAACTGAGCAGGGCATGGTGGCTTGTGCCTGCAAGCTTCAGCCTATGAAGCGCACTGGGGCTAGGGATCATGGTTCGAGTCCTGCTCGGGACAACATAGTGAGACCTAGTCCCAAAAAATAGCTGGGTGTGGTGGCGTATGCCTGTAATCCCAGCTACCTGGGAAGCTGAGGCTGGAGATTGCTTGAGTCTGTGGTACCATGGGCAAAAATAGCGAGACCTAATCTTAAAAAAACAAAACAAACAAACAAAAAAGATCTCTTAAGAGAGATCTGGTGTGCAGACACATCCCCCCTAAAGCCAAAGTCTGAAGTCTAAATGACATTTTTTCACTTTTACCCCTGGAACCTCCTACCCAGCCTGACTGATATTTGCATCAATAAAACAATGCTGGGATCTCACTGCTCTTGAGTACATCTGCCACTAGCAGCCTCCACAGCTCCCGCTTCTTCTGCTTTATCAATGTACCGTCACGCCCATGACCCCTGCTTTTGTATTGTTACTTGTAGACAACACAAAACCATCTCCTAATGGGTCTGTCACGGTTCAAGAGAGGAGACAGATAAGCAGGCAAATGTAGCAGTCTAGGTATGTAGGAGGGATCTAGCATAGTCTGGAGAACAGTATCAACTAATGAACCGTCAGGGTCACTTGGGTATAACTAAGAAGCCACTTAGGCAATGCGATCATCACTCATGTCCAGTTTGAAATTTTCTTTGTACTTAGCGTAGAATCACAAACCACAACATTTTAAGTGTATGGATTATTTCAGCTAAAAATCTGGTTTAGAATTTAGGCATGGCTTGAACCAGGCTTTCAGGCATGGTATGAACCAGGTCTTCAAAAAATAAGAAGAAAAGTTTTCTAAAACCTCCAACAAACACCTAGGTATGACTCTCCTTATACTCACATGGACCACATACTGATCCCTAAGCAATTATCCCATGTAGGGGACTTACTACTGACCACCAGGAGTGAGCCCTAGATCTGGCCTATCTCCAGGGGTGGAGTTAGTCACACGGGAAATGTGTACTAAAAGTGGAGAAGTGCTTATCTGCCAAAGGAAAGAAGAAGAATATTTTTGCCAAAATATGAAGAAATAACTCTTGACAGAAACAGATGGTCACTACAAATAAGCAAAATTCAAGACAATAAACCAGCAGTAGTCTAGAAACAATAACTCAAACTATAATTTGTTAAATATGAAGAGTTTCTTTTGCATTATTCAGAAGTTATGGTTAATCAGATAACTATTTTAATGTAATATAAAATGTACAGTGAATAAAATACAATTTGATACTTTTTAAAAAGAATTTGCCTTTAAAAACAGAATTCTAATAACAATACATTTCTTTCATACTTTTCATTTTCCTTCTTTTTTTTTTTTTTCTTTGAGACTAGGTCTCGCTATTTTTGCCCATGGAACCACAGGCTCACGTTGCCCGGGGTACCATAGACTCAAGCAATCCCCAGCCTCAGCTTCCCAGGTAGCTGGGATTACAGGCACATGCCACCATGCCCAGATATTTTTTTGGAACTAAGTCTTCCTATGGGCCCCAGGTGGGACTCAAACCGCGATCTCTAGCCCCGGCCGCTTCATAGGCTGAAGCTTACAGGCACGAGCCACCATGCCCGGCCTACTTTTCATTTTCATTTGAAGTCTTATTAAAGAATGTTCTGAATTTTGTCAGTTATTTTCAAGAAATCTGATTTGTTGGGCTGGATGCATGTGAATTTTATGTCTATCTGTATGTATCTCTGTGTGATGACTGCAAAACAAATAAAATGTTTTCACATGTATTTTTAAAGTAAATGGTGATAGAGCAAAATTCATCAACTTTTGTTAGGCCTGAGTGGGAGTAAAGGAAATGAATACCCACCTCAGGATAAAATTTAGGTGGAATCCTGTTATGGACTGAGTTTTTACTGACCCCCCTGATTCATATGTTAAAACCTCAAACCTCATAGTAATGACATTTGGAGATTACTAGGGTTAGATTTGGGCATGAAGGTAACCACATTTGTTTTGGGATTAGTGGCCTGCTAAGAAGAGAAGATGACAGCCCTCTCCTCCCTACCACCCACATCCAGTGGGTGTTCAGAGCAAAAGTCCTCAGGTCCCATGAGACCAAGCAAGAAGGCGACTGTCTGCAAGCCAGGAGGAGACCCCTCTTCACCAGAAGCTGACTCCAAGAACACAAGAATCTCTGGCACTGAGAGAAGTAAATTTCTGTTGTTCAAGCTATCCATCCTAAAGTATTTTTGTTATAGTAGTCTGGGAAGATGGCACAAAAATCAAGGCAAGTGATATTTTAATACAATGTTTTAAAAATTCAAAATTCATGCTGCACTCTCTGACCTCTTATTATCTAAAGGCAGTTCAGATCATTTTGCTTTTGCTCCTTTGGAGGTCTCTGGGTGAAGTTCTCAGTATCTTGGCACTGAGGAGTCTGCTCCAACAGGCAGCAAGTCACCTGTGGTCTCAAACAGGGTCCTGCATTTAGAAGGGCAAGGTGATCCTAAATTTTGAACAAGGATCCCTGCATCCTTCTTTCTTCTGAGGACCACAAACTATATACCTGACCCTGAATACCTTTTTAGATGCCTTTCATTCAGAGATACAATAAAATCCACAAGTCCACATACCCTTTCCACACTGACAATTCCAGGTCTAACTCAACCCCCCCACCACCACACACACACACACACACACACACACACACACACAGAGCAGGGCTGTAAAGTGCTGTGAGATAAAGAGAAGGGGGGTGATACCTTTCTTTATGTTACCCACCACAGAACCCAAGAAGAATAAAGGATAAGAAGTAAAGTATATTAGAGGCAGTTCCAAAATTCCCATCATAGTTACCGTAAATAAAGACATATTGGACCTTGGCGGGGTGCTCAGCGTGTCTCTCAGCAAAGTCAGTGCTGGGAGAAACTCCAGAGAGACAGGAAACTACTCAGTGCTCTCATCGAATTGGGGCCCGCTCCTACCATATCCTGCTTTTAGAGCTGTAATATGCATTGGCATGTGGAAGAATCCAAGAGAATATGCATCAAAGAAAACAAACATCTTTGACCAGACAACTCTTTTTTAAAAGTGATTCCTATTAATAGTCTACAGAGCATTCTTTGGGAAACACTTTGCTAGTGCATGGCATATTAATCAGAAAGTGTGTTTTATAAGGAAAAGCAACTTGGGTTCCAAGAATAAAGGAAGCATATAGAGTTGCTAGGTAAAATACAGGACGCCAGAAATTTGAATTTCAGATAGAATAAATGTTTCACATATAAATATGTATGAAATTCAAATTCTACTGGCCATCCTGCATTTTTATTTTCCAAGTTTGGCAATCTTCATAGTATACCCATTCTGCCATGTCCCCAAACCAGGTGTATTTCATATGGAGAGTGGGTGGCTTATGAAAATTGGAAGTTGGAGGAAGTAGAAGAGGCAGACACTTCTAAAAATAATTCCCAAGGTCCTTGTAGGTTAGTGGGTAACCCCCAAAGCATATGATTCTCCATCATGTGGAGGTGTGAAAACCAAGTAGGCCAGACCCTGCCTCTAGCAATAGTCTTACTTACCCACTTGGAACAGGACACGATAATGAAAAGGTAAGTATAAACAGGCTTAGATTATATTTCCTTTATACCAACACAGCCAGCAAATAAAATTTTCATTATTTTTTATAATAAAAATGGTCCATGATAGTAACGTGACTGGGACCCACAGAGACTTTGAATTAAAGGACTCCCTGACTCTTCTTTACCATGCTCACTTTTCACTTAGCTATGACTAGAAGTCCTATGGGAAAAAATTCAAATACATTTGCCAAGTTAAACTCCTGAGGTTTAAGCCAAGCCCTCGAAGACCTTGAGTGACTTGATAGAATTTCCTTTCTTATTATAGAAAAATTATAATTCTCTCAGATGAGAAAGTTAATTTCATGTAAATGCTCATTGGGTTATTATGTTTTTATTACCAACACCACTAAAAATGTATAAAGCAATTTCAGATGTAAAAGAGACAGAGTTTTCCAATGGAGCCTCATGGAAGGACCTTCACCCCATTCCTTCAGGGAAATGTCTACATGAGTTTAAATTCCCTTCATGACTAACCCTCAAAGGCAAGCACAGTGCTTATTTACCAGCTGGCCAGTCAGCAGTTATACTTATCAGGTTAAATGCCATCTCTAGAGGTCTCATCTGGTCTTTAATTCCAATGCAAACATCCTCATTTATTTCTATTTCTTCTCCTTCACTGATTCTCTCTCTGCCCCCTTTTGACTTTAGTTGTTTGTAAGAAAGATGCATGTCTAAAAGAGAAGAAGTGATTGTTATTAATAACATGGATTCCCCATTCCTTTATCAGTCTACCAAACGTATGTGCTACCTCAGTGGCCAAGTAACCAGCAGGGCCAGATGGAACATGATGGAGGATAGTTTCTTCCATTCTTTTCTGTGTCAACCATCTCCAAAGAATAAAACAATAAAAGGAATAAAGCAGTGGGAAAAGTAGAGATAATATACTGCAAGTTATCACTAGCAAGTTTAACATCTTATAAATGGTAAGGAAATCCAGTCTAGGAAATGTTTCATCTTTGAATTGAAAGGATAATGATATATTTCCTCCAGAAAATGATACTGGCCAATAAGAGAATTCAAAGCCATGTGCCATTATCTTAGACTTGATCTTGTACCAGTATTGGTGGCCAAAATGAATTGCTTAGTGAAAAAGTTACACTAGCTTTTGAAAGAATAATTACCACTGAAGCTGCCTTTTTGGATTAAAAAGAAGTGGCAATAATGATCCACAATTTTATACAATCTGCCACTGCACAGCCTATTACTGTGCCAAAAAAAAAAAAAGAAAAAGAAAATTTTTCTGCTTAAAGAATTAGATCATCTACCATTTAACTGATGGTAGGTGGGGTATGAAGTTCTTTGTCACTGACTTATTACCTCATTGCTTAGCCATGATGTTGATGAAGCAAAGATCATAGCTTTGATTGACAGATAAACCTCACTGCTCTGAGTCTGCAGCCAAATGTGCTGTAATTGAAATTGATCAATTCATTTCTACCAGAAATATGAGTCCCTACTGTGTACAAATCAGTGTGTTGTGTGACGTAGGCACTACAAACAAAACGAAACAAACAGAAATCCAAGAGAGTTTCTGTCCTCACAATCTAGCATCGGAGACAGATGCATTCACAAATAGCTACATGCCAAAGCAAATTATGCTAAGTACAATAATAGAAGCATAAAGTGTAGTGGGAAATAAGGAGAGAAAGATTAATTCCAACCCAGGAGGATGTGAATGGATCGCCATGAATTTATCACCATCTCAGGAACAACAACTTAACACACATGTTATAATAACAGTGGGTTAGGATTGTTATTTTAAAACAAAAATGAAAAATATATTGTAATTAGATGATATTTGCCAACTAGAGCAAACCAACCAGACATCTAAAATACTGGATAGATATAGATAGATAGATAGATAGATAGATAGATAGATAGATAGATAGATAGATAGATAGATAGATAGATAGATAGATAGATAGATAGATAGATAGATAGATAGATAGATAGATAGATAGATAGATAGATAGATAGATAGATAGATAGATAGATAGATAGATAGATAGATAGATAGATAGATAGATAGATAGATAGTGATTTGGCCTTTTTCATTTTGTGTAGGATTAGCTAGTTGCTTCTTTTATTTCTGTGTGAGCCATGATTTTTAAAAAATTGTGATTTAGGGATTAAAAATTGCTCTACATATGGCAGATCCCAGGACAAATGTTGGCGTTCCCTAGAGTGACCAGATCATACCAGTGTGAGTTTGGATGTGTGACTTTGCTGAGGTTAGTCTTTCCGTTTAATACTTTCATTCTCAAAGCCATTCTGTGGATTTATGCCTGCAAACATGTCAACATTAGGGCTCAAAATACTTCCTGTCTGCTTATCTTCTGAGTGTACAGTACATTCCTTTTATCAACACCACTAAAAGATTCAAAACTATATGAGACAGAGCAAGGCTCCTGGGGTTTCTTTAGGAAAGAAATGTAGTATATACGACAAAAACGTTCAAGTTCTAAAAGAGAGTATTCTGCTTCAACCTCACAGAGAAGTAGTTTGCACTTAAGATTTTGCCATATTTCCTAATCAAGAGGCAATGTTTCCAGAATAAATGATTCCATTTATATCCGTCTATACCCTGAATGGTTGCATTAAAGAGGTCAATGTTATAGACAGGAGCCTTTCCTGCACAAGTGGCTGAGAAATCAATTCATAGCAGTGCCCAATTCTCTTCCCCTCTCCCAATTTTTATTTTAAATATCATCCATCAAATAATAATAATGCTTTATTTACTGTATGTTCTACCCCTTTATATCTAACAATCTATGAGGTGAGAATATAATTACTCATATTTGATAGAAGGAAAACTAATGTATAGGACCTTACTCAGAGTCATCAGCTAGGATATGACAGGAATAGGGGTCCTGGCTCCAGATGCCATGCTCTTACCCACCCACTCTACCAGTCTGGTGATTATATGGTTCTCAAAGAGCAGTTGTGGGAATTATATAGCATATGCAGAAAAGCTGGCACAGAATACTAAAAAATTCATTTTAGTATTAACATTGATTAAATATTAGTCTGAATACTTTAACTATTTTTTCAAAACTTAAAATTCTACTGAAATATTTTTAAGTTCAGGTATGGTATTCTGAAATATGTTCTTCGTAAAAGTGATGTATCCTCCTAAGTGTATACTATCTGTCTTCATAAAGGATGTGAGATAAATAAAGCAGATGTTCATTTATTAGATATCCTTTACCATAGTCTGCCCCTCATGTATCTCAATGTTTTAAATTTGTTAGTTTTATTTCTTCAACAGGACTCTAGATTCCTTGAAACAAGGGAAAATTGGGGTATATGCCTAGAAGTGTGATACATACACACCTGCACACAAACACACACACACACTCACGCATACCTATGTGGTAAGTGGTGTAATTCTAACACAAATATAAAACTTAATAAATACTGATGATGCTTAATATCAGATGCATATTAATTAAGTTATATATGTACTATAATAAACCACTTTCAACAGCCCCAAACTGTAAACTATCCAAACTCCATCAAGAATGGAATGAAAAATCAATTGATAGTATACATTAATGACAATTAACAACTACAGTTAAGTGCAGTAGCATGGATAAAGTGCACAAACAAGATGTTGAGACAAGGAAGTCCCATCTTTCCAAAAGCATAAAATATATCATTCAATTTATGCAATAGACAAAATTAATCAATACTTTTAAAAGTCAGGATAATGGTTTGTCTTGGGAAGAGATGGATGGTATACCTGGAAGAGGCTAGAAGAAGACTTTGGGGACCTGGTAAGAGTCTATTCCTTTATCAAGATTTTATTACACTGATGTGTACAAATTAGCTGAATTGTGTATTTCAGTCTCTATTTTACTTCAAAAACAAGTTTTAAAAATCCTCTATATATTACCAGCTCTACTCCCATGTTTTCTTCATTCACTAACATTAACTTCTCTTATCACCATGAGTTCACTCTTTTTTTTAATTTTCTGAATACCTTTTCATTGAGTTAACATTAGTTCATACTGCTATATGTGCTTTAGATAAATAAGGTCATATCTCTTCAAATATCTGTTGCTACATCTTACTCACCATCAAAACCCTCAGCTGCAAACTATTGTAGATGTATTTTAGGTGACTAATTCAACTCTAACTCCTTTGAGAGGTGGGACTCTATTATTTGCTTTACTTCCCCTCAAAATATATAGAGCAGTAACAAACACAAAATAAATTGTTGAGTGAATGAAAAAAAATGAAAGAACAAATGAGCACTTTGTTTCTCAATCTTCTAGACAACTAGAAACTTGCTATTGTGATGACTGGTCATGTCATGTATGGCAATCTGCTGATCTCCCTACACATGTTGAACTAAAAGATAAATGTAGTTTAAAAAATCCTCAAGTGACTAAATATATTAGCATAGTTCTTTATTTTGTGAATAGAACCATAGTTAAGTTTTTCTACTTCATTCAATACACTTATCAAGAATTATCTTGTTTCAGAAATAGTTCTAGGCAGTTCATGAGTACTTACTCAGTTAATTTTTAAAAGAAAAAGTGTCATTGTTAAGAAAGCAGGGTTTGAATTCAGACCTAGTCCCACGTACATCTTGGTTCTCCCATTGGAAAACTGAGCAGACATGGGTACACTAATTGATGTCTCTGAGCCTCAATTGTATAACTTCTACAAAAGAGCAGTCACATCTGCTTTACAGGCAGGATCCCATGAGACAGTATATGGAAGTACTCAGCCCAGTGTCTTGCAGGTTGATTATGAAAAAGTGCTGTTGTCATTGTCATCATCATCATCATCATCATCATCATCATCATCATCATCATCATCATCATCACAGGCTGTTAAGTAAGTTTCCCACATCCAGTCCATACATATCCATTAGTAATTTCTCTTCATTCTATCTCCAAAATATATTTCCAGACCTCCTTTCCCCATTTCTATCGTTTCCACTCACATCCAGTTCACATTTGGTCCCTTCTTGCTCTGTCTACTCTCAGAAACTTTATAAATGTTCTCCAATTCTCTTTGTCCTCTTCCCTTCAGAATAATCAGTGTGATCTTTACAAATCTTAAATTGCCATAAGTTCTCCAAAGGCTGTCTTTGACATAAATCCTCAGTGTGTCACTAGAACCTGTACAATCTTATGTGACTGAGGTCTGATCCTCCCAATCTTCCCAAAACTGCAGACATTCCATGTGTGCTCTGGTTGCTGCTGATGATTTTTCATGTCGCAGTTAAAAGGATGATTTTGAGAGGGTTTTACAGATACTTTAATCAAATAAATCCTCTCCTAAGTCCCATGGATGCCTATATTTCACATTTCTGGTTGACCTGCTTAATTGTCTGCCTTCTCCCTCTAAATTCTAAACCCTCCAACAGCCTTGTCATGGTGGTTCTATAATCCAATGAATGGCTATGGACCCAGTGCCTGGAAGAAATGTCTTCATTTAATAACTATATATTTACTATACATGAAAGATAAGGAAGAGAATTTCAGGCAGAAGGAGGAACAATGATGCTGAGTATACGTGGAGGAGTCAAGTGCCAATGTGGCCACAGCTGAGCAGGTAGAAGAGGGAGGAGAAGTGAGATGAGAAGGACTAGAAGACCTGAGATCTCTATAAGGACTTGACTTGTCTTCTAGGGAGATGGGGAGCCTGAGTTTTGAATATAGAGCCACACGGACTGCTTTATCTTTTAAACAGATGTCTCCTGTTGCTGAGTTGAGAACCATGTATTCAATGTAGGAAGTTAAGAATAAAAATTCAGACACTATTTAGATCAGGTCAGGTGAGAGGTAAAGGTGCTTTGGAGCAGGGTTAAGTGTAACAGAATTGCCAAAAATTGATCAACTTGTGGGTAAAATTTTAAGATTTATCTGAGAAGTTTTGCTGACACAGTAATTCAGGTACATAAGAGAAATCAAGAATTACTCTAAAAGAGACACTCAATAATGAATAGATGAATAGAATAGTTGAATAGATGAATGAGTGACCATAGCTATAAGATAGCAGGAGGGATGGCTAAAACAAGGTTAGTAAGGTATCAAAATAGTCCCCGTGATTCTTAACCTTTAGAATCTGATAGAACTTTCCTTTTGGAAAATACACATGTGCCAACAGATGCCAACTTTGTATACAATCTTAGGCAACTCCAAGACTGAAATCCATCCAGGAATACCCTGAGTTAAGAGATCCTGCATGTCATCATAAGCTTCTATTTCAACACTTGATTTTCAAAAATGCAGCTTGCATGAAACTTTTATAAAACATCTCTTCATAAAATGCCACTTCAATCTTAATAAATAAATTGATGTAGGCAGGAAAAAGAAAAGTTATGTTTCTCTTTTTTATTTTTTAAAAAATTCATATGATCCAGACATGGAACTATAACAATATTTTCTAATTCAGTATTATATAAAATAATAATAAGGTCAATAAGTCACTTCTGATATTTGTAAAAACCTAAAGGAAACTGTACCTTTACTTATCTATGGATATGAACGTGAAGCATCATTTCTTTACTGGTGACTAGAATTATACCAACTCGTATGATCATACTAGTTTTCTCTTGCTATTATGGCAGATTTATATGTTTTTATTTAATAACATTAAAAAATAAATTTTTAAAAAAGCAGCTTGGTGAGTAAAATAAAAAGTTTGCTCCATGGAAGAAAAAATGAAAAAAGTATTTCTGGAAAGGACTGAAGTACTCTTTGTGCAAAGGCTAAATTAGAAGACTGAATATTGCAGTGCTTTATGACTCATATAAACAATAATATAATTCCTTGCATAATAGTAGTTCATTTGAGTTTAGTTTTCACCCTGAAATAAATCTAAAAAAGCAAGAAAGCAATAAAATGTTGTCCTCCAACTATTTCCAGATTATCTGCTTATATCTAATTAATCTTCATACATACATACATATATATACACACACACCTACATATACACACATATATACATGTATATTCACAAAGCAACTCAGCATGTACATCTAAATTATATTTTTATGCCCTCTAAAACTTTAAAGGGAATCCGGTTGTTTTGTGCTTTGTCTTATAATTTAAATATCTTTATTTAAATCCCAAGGGCTGTTTTCCAAAATGGAATATTCTGCAATAGCCATAAAACTATTTCAAGCCAATGAGGGTCACAGAGATAAAACTCTGGAGATTAGCACCAGGCTCACTGACAGGCTTCTTGGTTGCCCTGAAGCATTTGTCTAAAAGCTTTTAAAAAAAAAATTGCCCTAAATCCTCTCTCAGAAAGTACTCTTTATCCATGGGAGAAATTCGGGTCCTGAGATTTATTTTCTGATCCTACCCTAGTCTACATTCTGTTGCCTTGTACTCTTGGGAGGATAAGAAAAATGTCTGTTATGTCCAAACTGATCTCTGAAATTACGAAGGGACTATGGAAAAGGGAGTCAATAGTATTCCCATTTTAAGATACTGATGATATAAAAATAATAACCTTTGAGCCTTATTATGGACTTTAGCCTTCTGTTGCTTTATAACTGAGTCAAATTGTAACTAAATTTTCTGCAGGTCATTTTTTTATAACTGAAATGTGAACATTTAACCAGTGAAAGCAAGATAGACACTGAGTAATTTCTAAATAATATACTCTAAAAACCACAAGCAAAAATCCTATCAGTAAAACTAATACTGAATTGAGTTACAAATGTTAACTTTGGTGTGAACAGGGCTTGGTATAAAATGAGAAAATGTATGGTAGAAGTTGGTGATAATACTGTCCCTATATTCTGAGTATTTGTCTATAATTTGGTATGTATTTCTGTTTGGAGTATTGGTGTTAACATGCTTTCTTAGCAGAGAGTAGAGCAGCCGTTAGGGTGTATGTTATGAATGCATATTAACAGCACAGGCATTTGCATATTTGGAACTATAGTAGAAAATGCATCACAAAATTTCTTTTGAAAGATTATTGTACAAACACACTGAATCCTTGTTAAATCTTGACATAACAACTTTTCATTTCCCCCTTTTTATAAAAAAAAAGACTAAGACATTCAAAGATTAATACTTTCTCAGAAAACTGACACAATTTCTGACCCCCAGTCTTGCTACACCCCCACTACTTCATCACCACCACCGAAGGTTTGTATTTCATGTTTAAAGGCAGGAACAGAACAGTCTCCAATATTTTCATCAGAAAACTATTTCTCATTTGTCTACACACTCAGAGATTAAAAAAAAATAAGATCTATCCCTGTTATGAGCTACATTGGTGATGATTTTCTACCAACGTCATGTTACCTATTCATTGGATTTTCATTTTCATGTCTGCAATGCCTGTAAAACAATGCAGATTCTGGAGACTTGCAAGTTCAATATATAGGACAATATGCAAGATTCATGACAGGACTGGCTGCTCTAGCTCTGACTGATATTGTACATCTTTACAATTAAAAACTTAAATCATACTGAAAACAATCCGAACTCGTATCTGGTCATCTACACATATTCTCTGTGCTGATTAAAAAAGAAATGTACAGAGTTTGGAACCAAAAGCTAAATGAAATATATCTAGTGCACCCATTACCAAGAATATGTCCTTTAAGTAATACGTTTTATGATGGTTTTTGGTATGTCTGATATTTTAAGGCGTGAGCTAGGCCTACCTGCTGACCGGAAGTTATAAATTTATTGCCTCTTTGTTCTTACTTTAAATTTGCATTTTTTTTTACTGGGTTGAGAGAAACATTATTCTCTTTTACTTTTCACAATCCTCCATTTTTGCCAGCTCTTCACATCTTCTCTAGAACCATCCAGACAACATCAAGTTAAGTTTTTGAGGGGACAGAAATGGGTGAGATTATCACAACAGCAAAACTGAATTTAGTTTGAGGATCCTAATACCGATTTGGAACCAGAGCACAGTAGAACCGCAGAATTCTAAACCTTTCAAAACTGGGATTTATAAGGGGGATGCTAACACAGATTCAACAGTTACAACTCTGCCAGGGATTACTTTAATACCAAAAGCATACTGTCTCACTTTATAGAAAGAGATTACTCAGTTATCAAACAACAAAGGTTGTGTTTGTGTACTTTTTAACTTTTTTTTTTTAAGCGCACGTTTTACTTCACTCTCTGTCAATCCTGAAATAAAATGTCCCTTTGTTGGGGGCAGAGGGTGGCAGGGGAATAAAGAAAAGGAGAAGGTGGAACTTGCCTCTGGCTTCACAGTTTGTTTTATCTATAAGGCTTTGCCAGCTTGGCTTAATTATTTCTATTCTGCTTTTGTTAAGAAACCAAAAAGGGAGAATGGGGGAATCTAGTAGAGAAAAATAATTGGACATTAATATAAAAATGAGAAGATATTTAAGTTGATATTGGTCTGGAGGGGGGGAAATGTGGAGGTGTTTAAGAGAAAGAAAAAAAATCCAAAAGCTCTGAAAAAGAGGAAAGCTGATCTTAGATTAAAATATACAGCAAAATGCCAGGGAGAGAAAGACAAAAATCTAAGAGATTTTTATGCATATTGTATCTGAAAAGAAATGAGAAAGAACCAGCAAGTGAACTGTAGAAAGAGATAGAGAACAATAAAAGAAAAGTTAGTGACTTTTGGTGGAAGATATGAATGTAGTTTGCAATCTTTCACAGTGGACTCGCAGTTGTCTCTGTATTTTATATATATAAAGAATCTCTCCGAAAAGTTGTTGAAAGATACCAGCAAGTGTAGAAAGGGGGACATCTGAGGATGTCTTTCACAGACCCAGATGGAGAAACTGTTCTTTTATTCCAAATTCTTAAGAAGCGCAGAAGTCTTACATGTTAATAAGAGAACACACAGACACACACCCATAAGTTACATGCCATGAAACAAAACAAGGAAATAAGGAGACCTTTGTTGATCCCTGTTAGCTTACACAAATCTTAGTTTGGTTAGACATCTCAAGATCATTTTTCTGATTTTAGCTCATTTTCACGGCTTTCTGTCCCTGGGTACCCAGGTGCACAGACTGGATGGTGATCTTTACAAAACATCAACAACAACAAAACAAAAACCTTTCTCGCTCACACAAAAGCCCACCTTGTAAATGAATAGAATATTAACGACTCCCTAATAGTTGCAACGTTGGCAGGGCGAAACTGAACACTAACACAGCTATTTCTACAGATTGCTTGTGAAGCCGAAGCAGCTCAAGGAGAAACGCACCTACTGTATGTGAAATGCTGGTGCAGATTTTTTTCCTATCAGTCTAACCTTCTGTGTTGATGCATGAATGCTGGTACCCACTTACAGGGATGCCAGATGATCAGTGCAGAATGAAGGTCCCAAGAGAGAGGATCACATGGTTCTTCCTGCCCTGTGACGTCACTAGCAGATGGCATGGGTACCAGCTCTGGCAGTTGGCATCAATGTCACTTTTTAGAGATCAATGAGATAGTGCAGATATACACAGATCTAGAGGCTCCAGGAGACGATGCGACACTCAGCCTGAAAAGATTTGGAAGATCCAAAATGAAAACTGATTATTGAATGAAATTAAAACCTAAGGTAATATAAATAAAGATATACTTCAATTGATGCTGGCTTTGCATGCAAGTATTTAAAGATACAGTGTCACTGTCTTAGAGTAGTTATATGCTCTTTGCCATCTATAACTTCTTATCATATTTCATTCTTATGATGTAATTATCGCATACTTTCACTGCTATTATGTAACACTGCAAGTATGTGGACATTACTAAGAGTTTGTGTGTGTGTGTGTGTGCATGTGTGAGTGTGTGTATGTTGAGGGGGTTGAAGATTGTTAAATTGAAAAGTCTCTGTTATAATGTGTCTATTTGTTTGAAGTCTTTAAATGAAAATACTTGCAGCTTCACCAAATGAAAGTCAAAATTGTATTTGAAACACAAATTATTTTCCCCTTCATTCGGGATTCTGAACACACGTGCACAATTGCAGTCAGAATCCTTGGACCGTTCCTGTCAGATATTAGCTAGAGGGAGACTTCTGTGGTTTGTAGAACAAAAAACACTACGAGAGTGGTTTTTGTCCAGGATGATTTGAACAACAGTAAACAGACAAATACATTTGGAAAAATGTTAAATGTAAAAACTGTCTCAAAATTTTGTTTGATTAAAAAGAACTGTCAATAATGTTATTTTTTTTTTTACTTATAGAGCTTATTCTAAATTAGCTTAATTCCACCCTCCCCCTCCTTTTTCTGTGAAAGCAGGGGAAAACAGTGCTCTTTTCTATAATTCTTTACTGATCAAAAATTACTCAGTTTTGAAAACTGGCTCTGATTAATCTTTCTTTAAATTTTCTATTCCAACAGTCCCTTACCTAAATTGACAGTCATATAATAGAGCAAATATAGTTAAGGCTTTTTTTCCTAAAAAACAAAACCACACAAATTTGTCAGCTAATGAAGAGATAGTACTTTTCATTTTAAAAACTGTTTTCTCTTCTCATTTTGTACACAGGGGAATTGAAATTAATGAAATTCTGCATTGGTATAGCATGTTTTGCATTTGGTTAAATTCTACAGTCATTTTTGTATATTAAAAACCAGTTTAAAATCAAAGAGAGATGGAGACAGTGGTGGCATTTACAATAAGTGTTTCGTGTTTTATTTTCTATTGATAATTTTCCTATACAAATTAATCCTCCTGCATATGTCAGTGTCTTTATAATTATTCCTCTGCACAAACTTAAAAATGATATTTAATATAAAAAATTTGGTCACAGAATCAGTCTTTTTATATGTTTTTGTGTTCTTATGATTATGTCATTAAATATGTTTTAAGTATATAAACATTAGAAGTAAAATCACTTTAAATATTGTGCTGGCATTTTTTCAGGTAATTTAAAATTAAAGAATCATGTTAACGCTACCGTTTGATGAGTCTGTTGTAATGCCAGAATCCCAGATGTGCAGAAAGTTTTCTAGAGAATGCGAGGACCAGAAGCAAATTAAGAAACCAGAAAGCTTTTCCAAACAGATTGTCCTTCGAGGAAAGAGCATTAAAAGGGCTCCTGGAGAAGAAACTGAGAAAGAAGAAGAGGAGGAAGACAGGGAAGAGGAAGATGAAAATGGATTGCCCAGAAGGAGGGGTCTTAGGAAAAAAAAGACAACTAAGCTCCGACTGGAAAGGGTCAAGTTCAGGAGGCAGGAAGCTAACGCACGCGAGAGGAACCGGATGCACGGCCTCAACGATGCTCTGGACAATTTGAGAAAAGTAGTCCCCTGTTATTCCAAAACCCAAAAACTGTCCAAAATAGAAACTTTACGACTGGCCAAAAACTACATCTGGGCACTTTCTGAAATTCTGAGAATTGGCAAGAGACCTGATCTGCTCACATTCGTCCAAAACTTATGCAAAGGTCTTTCCCAGCCAACGACAAACTTGGTGGCAGGCTGCTTGCAGCTCAACGCCAGGAGTTTCCTGATGGGTCAGGGTGGGGAGGCTGCACACCACACAAGGTCACCCTACTCTACTTTCTACCCACCCTACCACAGTCCTGAGCTCACCACTCCCCCAGGGCATGGAACTCTTGATAATTCTAAGTCCATGAAGCCCTACAATTATTGCAGTGCATATGAATCCTTCTATGAAAGCACTTCCCCTGAGTGTGCCAGCCCTCAGTTTGAAGGTCCCTTAAGTCCTCCCCCAATTAACTATAATGGGATATTTTCCCTGAAGCAAGAAGAAACCTTGGACTATGGCAAAAATTACAATTACGGCATGCATTACTGTGCAGTGCCACCCAGGGGGCCCCTTGGGCAGGGTGCCATGTTCAGGTTGCCCACCGACAGCCACTTCCCTTACGACTTACATCTGCGCAGCCAATCTCTCACCATGCAAGATGAATTAAATGCAGTTTTTCATAATTAATGAGGAAAATGAAAATAAACAGTGGTCATTCACCTCCCCCGTCTAATTAAGACAAAGCAGATGCTTGTGGGCTGAGTAATTGGCACAACTCTCTCTAAGGTGTTTACTAGTTTCTGAAGTGTGTTTCAACTATTGTGAGAATTTTCTATGTAATAATAAATCTCTTTTCCTATGAGAACTTCTTTTCCTTTCCTTTTGTCTGTAAGGCACTGTGATTCTGTTTCTACTGGAAGGATTTTTTTTCTCCTTTTATTTTCCTTAAAATTTACTTAATTTGTTTGAGCAAGGTGTCTAAGAATATACTGTTGAATAAAGACATGCACACGGCATAACCAATGTCTATTTCAGTTGTACAGTAATTATAAAATTGCATGTTATTAAGATCAGATGGATAAAATAATTGTTTATAATTATTAGGGATTATATATTATGTATCTCTGGAAATTTGAAATTTAAAATACCGAGAGAATGACACTAAGCTGACAGTATTGGAAGATGTATTTGAGGATGTGCAACAATATAAAACAATATAAAAAGCTATGCAATTTTCTTTTCAATAAGGATGACTCCAATTTCATACAACTGGTAACTATTCCTCTTCAAGTATCTGGAGGTGGGGCAACATGATATCTGGGTAGGTAGTGTCATAATTTTGGAGCAGTTACTTAAATCGTAAAGAAAAATCTCAGCACTTGTTTTGTATTGTTCAGAAATTATCTGTACAGGTTTGTTAACATAATGTACAATTGTGTTTTTCCACCTCACATTTTTAAAGCAATTAAACATGGATATTTCCACTCGTAAAGGACATCTATTAGCTGTGATATTTTTGTATGATCCATATTAGTTCCTGGTCCACAGCTGCTTTCCGTCTCAGACACTCCCTCCACCCTACTTCAGAAATATTCCTGGCTTTCAAATCTGTATGAGATAAAACAAATTTCTTAAACAAAATGGCCAAAGCACTGACAAGAATTTTTTTGTTAAGTATCTTAAATAAAAGAAGAGGAACCCATGAGGGTTGAACATGCTGGGGAAACAATGATAAATCCTGGTAACCTTCAGCTCCAGCCGAAATTCGGTGGCAACTTTCCAGCAAACACCGGAGTGGATGTTAAAAATGGAAGATTTAACTCAGCGCCGTTTAAATAAGTCTGGCCGATTAGAGACTAAATTCTCTGTGATTAAAAGTTTCCTGACAAAAGGCCACCAAAAATCTACTTGAATAACACCTTGGGGAGCTCACTCTCTTCGACAGAACCGAGCCCCTTCTAGAATAAAATCCAAGGTGGCGGTGACCTCACCTCCAGATACCCTCCTGCGCAGGTTTGTCTCCCCGGAGAGGAGGGGGAGCCGCGGAGACAGCTGGCGGGGGCCGCAGACTTGGGGCCAGCGTTGGCGGGGCGATCGTGTTAGGGAGGCCTGGTCAGGAGTCCGCGCGCCACGGCGGGGTCAAGGCTGCCCACTGGCGAGCTCCGGCGGCACCGGCCGAGCCCGCTCAAGTGCGACAGTGCCTCGCAGACTGCGCTGGGAGGGGACGGAGACGGCTTCCCGCCTCCACCCCAGCCCGCACTTACCACCCGGGTCTGGGACCAGGGCTGCAGCGCCCGGGTCTCACCCGCAGTGGGCGCCCTAGGGCCCAAGGGCCGCGCCCTGCGAGAGGCGGCTGCGGTTGTAGCGCCCGCATCCCCTAATCCAGGGAAGGGGCTGCGCGGCCTGGGGATCAGACTGGCCGCGGAGACCCTGCCCGATCTGTGGAGGAAGTGGTCTTTGGGGCATCGGGCCCTGGGAAGCCGGAAACAGGACCCATCCTTCGCCCACTGAATCTGCCACAGTGGGGGACGCGGAGGAGCAGGTAGCGCCTGGCCGCCCAAGTTCGGCTAAGAGCCGCATCTGTCCAGCCCCTCCCGTGCCTGGCGGGACTTCTTGGACCTAGGCGTGGAGGCCTGTGCTCCGCGCTCCCGGAGGCGGCGTCACCCATTCGCTGAGCTCCCCCCGCGCCAACCGCCCCCCCACCCCCTAGCCTCCTGGACTCCGAAGCGGTGCTGCTCCGCGGGGCAAAGGTGCGGAACAGCAGCCGGCCCTGGCCCCGCGGGTGACGGATGCGCCCTTCCAAGTGGGAGTGTTAGCACCTGTTTGTTCAAATCCCACGAGGGCAGGTGCAAAGAAGTAGGGAGAAATAGGAGGAAATGTGTTCTCCAGGGCCAGAGAGAAGTTTGCCCAAGGCAGCCGCGTCTGTCCGGGGTGTGTCTTGAACACTGGAGTGACTCCCAAATTTACACTCCCGGGGAGTGGGATGTGTTTTGGATGGGGATCCTCAGGTCACTTTAATCCCCCCCCCCCATTATTGCTTGTTCCCACTGATCAAAGAGCAAGAAAGTGAGGAAGTATATGTAAATAGAAGAATCTGGTTTAAAAAAAAAAATTAAAGGGCAGTCTGGTCACTTACAGAAAGGTCAAGTTCCCCCCCCCCCTTGCTCCAAGATGACCCTGGACCTGACTGAGAATAGTACTGCACCTGCTCAGTGTCTTGTTGGTTCACACAGCCTTTAAAAATCACACAGAATTTCCAGGGTCACAAATTCATGCTGGAACTAGAGATTGCAACAGGAGCATTCTCTCTCCCTTCTGGCAAGAAGGGAGTGAGGAAAAGAAAAGCAACTAGCAGAGTGTCTGGGGAGGAAGCGTAATTTCAGAGGAGTCTCCTCTCAGAGCTTTGTTCTGAGAGGAATTGAAGCAAAAGCATAGTGTTTCTGGGTGCAGGCCCCAGGGATTATTTACTTCCATAATTTTGATGCATTCTTTCTCCTTCACTGAACTCATGGAATCTGTGATAGTAAATTAAATGAGAGTAGAGAATATGAGGCTAATCCCCATGGCTTAATCCTTCTTCAGGTGCCACCATTGACCCCTAGGTGGGAATCCTGAACTAGCCCCCTTAACACCCACAGCCTTGTGTCATTTTTCTCCATTGAGAGGCCCCTCCCTGAAGGCCCCTCCCTCTTCTCTGTTATCTGCAATCTAGGAAACCATAGAACTGGCTCATTCATACACCAACATCACAGATACCATTCATTGCTGAATCCCAGTGTTTGAGGTCACACTCTGATGGCAGGGAAACAGCACAGTACAGAATGTGGTTTTTGGAATCAGGAAGATCTGGACTCAGACAAAGATTTGGGTAGAAAACCTGCCTTACCACTAACCTCTCATTGCAGCCTCAATGAAAAGTTCAAAGCACTCCAAAGCTCTAGTCAGGATACCGGAGCACCTTCTGCTCTCCAACTTTACTTCTATTTCCCTCGCTCCCAGCATAAAAGGATTAAAGGTCTCTCTCATAAATCCTTTTAATACTTATTGTCTCTTAAATTGATAATTGGTTCAGCATCTCTTCTTTTGAATTGAATAGTGTAGCTTACATTTAATTTCTCACAGTTTTGTACTTTTGCCTTTATCATACATATTTTGTTTGTGTGTGTGTGTACCTCTGAGACACACATATACGTTTCTTTCATGTAAAAGAAGGTTGTTGTTGTAGGACACACTTGGCTACCCAAGGGTCTATCAGAGGCCTAGGTTCCTTCTACTTTCTACTCCACTAATCTCATTATGGGTATTTTATTCTCAAATTTCCCTCAGTGCCCAAGAAGGCTGCTGGGTTCTAGTCATTGTGTTCTCAACCTAAATAAGAATTCAAGGAAATGGAAGAACTGTATCCCACCCACCAAACCAAACCAGACCTTTTCAAAGAATATTTATGAAAACCCCTCCCCATGATTTCTACTTACTCCTCACCTCTCTAGATTCAAGAGAAGCTGACAAACATGCCTTTTTTTTCCTGACAGTATTGGCATCTAGAATAAAACCGGCTCCATTAAGTAATAGAGGAGTAAACTGATGTTGGCTAGGCACTAGCGGTCTCTGCCATGCCTCCCCTTCTAGACTGAATTTCCAGAGCTGACTCATCCTAAACACCACGT
The DNA here is from genome assembly GCA_004024945.1 of Uropsilus gracilis. Taxonomy (NCBI): domain Eukaryota; kingdom Metazoa; phylum Chordata; class Mammalia; order Eulipotyphla; family Talpidae; genus Uropsilus; species Uropsilus gracilis. Next base: position 138,264 of record PVHY01001196.1, read on the forward strand.
GGAGCTCCTCAACATTCTGCCTGTCCATCACAGGTGCCCAGTAAAATTGTTAATTACTTTAACAATGATATGTTAAATAACATAAAAACCTCATGACAGTTCAGGTGGCAAATGTTGTCCCAGACAGTCTCTTCCATCTGTATGCTAATGTGAAACCCACAATTCTACCTTCAGCTGAACTATTGCAGTGCATCATCATCATGACCCTTGTGGGACTATCTTGAACCACATTGTTTCCAGCTAAGAAAATAAGACTTTTATATCAAATTGGGGAACCCAAACAAAGTATCATCATGAAATACCTTCCTTGACTTGAAAATGCCACCTTTCCTCTTGCTTGTTTCCCTTCTCAGCCAATGTTCTTTACTAAGTTCTTCACATAGAATGCTTCTTCATCTCTCTTAGATCTCCTGTGCTTCCTCCACCTCTAATTTGTAACTGAAATTGCCTATGATTTGATGTTTACTATAACAACCAAGACATCATATAAACAAGCATGCTGATATTTGTGAAAACCTCTTATAGAAAGCACTGGGATAGCATGTTGGAAAAATATGACTAAGGAGCATTATATAAAGCTGTGGGTGCCAACTATATGGGACTGTGGAAGATAACTCATGGGCATAAGTTCAAGAAATCAATTTGTTGTTCTATGCCCATTAACTTAGTGCCTGTGGACAAGTGATAAATCTGCATATCTTCTGTTTCTGGAAAAATAAGAATCATAAGAAGCAACATAGTTATTAAATTTATTGATTTTTCTTCAGTCTTTACTCCCAGTTCTCTCTCTGGCTGACCCTGCCCTCCTAAGCTAGGGTCCCCTTGCTCTGTGTTAGCTTTTCTTCTGTCTCCATTAACAGCTCTTCTTCCTCCTCTACCTTCCTCAGCACTCAGTCTGTACCATGCTTCATTATCTCCTAGATCCTACTTCTGCTTCTGTTCCCTCTGCACTATGACTGTATTTCAACCCATCAGATAGCTTCATTTTTCCCCCAAAGTTCTAAACCTGTCTAAGATCAGACCTTCTGCAAAGCTCCTTTCTGCCCTACCTAGAGTATTCCTGCAACTTCCTAAATAAATAAATCTCCAATCTCCATTAACTGAGATCTTAGTTATAAAAAATTTTTATTTCTTCTATAGAATGTTAGTAATCATTCCTTCATATTCTCTTCTCTTTCTGGTCATCTCCCTTTCAAGTTAATCACCAATTTCTGGTGAATTCCACTTGTTATTAGACAGGTCCACTGCCCTCCAAGCTGGAGCTCCCTGCTCCAACCTTCCTCCTTCTGCCTATTTCCAATGCCAAGTTAACCTTTCTAAACTATTTTGACTATTTCAACATACTAATCTTTGAATTAACATCTTTATAGTTCTTATTTTAACTAAAAAACAACAAAAGATATTTTAATTTCATTCAATTCTTCCATATTAAAGCCAACAGCAATTACTGACATTTATAACTGCTTTTTTATTGTTGCAATTACAAAACACCATTCACATAGTCACCTTATTTGGTCCTGATAACTTTATCATGAAGTAATGATTAAGAAGATGTTTATTTTACCAGAAACAGAATCAGCACTTGTCCTCAAGAGACAGAGAGCTGATGGAATAGGCTTTCATCCATGGGTGACATGATGTTCCATAGCCTCTTGTATGTAGGGCCTTCTGCCTGGGCCCTCAAGTTTTCTGTTTCAAACTGATATCCCATATCTTTGTATCACTGGTTTTCTCCTACTTTTTAAAAAGTAGCAGTAAACTTTGTTTAAATGATATCTTAGGAATTAGTCTGAGCATAAAAATTCTCTGATCTTGGTGAAGACAGATGTGGAAGGCCAGGAAACAAGATACCCCATCCCTACCCAGATCCTGAGAGTCCTCTGAGGAACAATCTTAGATAACCTCTTTCCTATAGGAGTAGGTCCTTGGATTGAACCTGTTTATGCAAGGATTTATATCTCATACTATGTATTTGAGATGTCTTCATTTCTAATCTCCACCATCTCAAAATCACATGTTCTTCAAAGCCACCTCCTACACAGAACTTCCCAGATTCTTCTAGTATATAGTGGTATCACACTGCTCTGAAACTATAACCCTATTACTTCAATCACATAGTTGTCAACTAAATTTTTACTCTGTAACTAGTATACTGTACCTAAAATCATCTTTAGGTAATGGATTGATATGTAACTTATAGATATGACTCAATATTACATTAAGAAGGGATAAAGTTTAATCTTCTTTGCATCTCCACAGTTTATTTCTTGGTTGTAATCAGGGATATAAGCTGTGGTATATTTCAGAATGACCCCAATTCAAAAGCAAAGCAGAACCTTTCACATCTGATATTAGCCAGCACTGTGCAACAACTCTAAGGTTTAGATTTTAGCCTCTAAAGTGAGAATAATAACATATATATGTCATAGTGTTGTGAAGACAAAATACAATTATTTTTGAAAAATACTTTGCTTGCTTCCTGATTCATAGTAAGTTAGCAAATGATAAAACCAACCATCATTTACACCTAAATTAACTGCCGCTAAGTATGAACAATATTAACCACAATATTTTTCAAAATGCAGGATAGATACAGGTAGCATAGTATGACACAAACTTAGTACTAGTTCATCTGGAACTTTGCATCAGATGTACACAAACTTATTGTAAGATAGGTTTTATGATGTGAAGAGCTAAAAAAGGTTGGAATATGGAGTGGAATAAGTGTACAAAAAGGGCAAATTCCCCAAGTATCTGCAGACACCTGTGCCAATTGTTCTGTGTTCTAGCAGATCCGTCAAACCAGAAAGATATAAATTAGGGGTCAAATTCCCTGAGCGATCACTTGCCTATTCCCGGTAATGACTTTAACAAGGTAGTACAAGTGGGCAAGGTGATACTTAAGGCCAGGAACCTTACTTCTTCAAAAAAGGCAGCAATATAATGAGAATTCTCAAGGGGCTAAAGTTTTATATATATTGTATGTATTCCATATATATTATTGGAAATAGAAAGTAAGAAAACTTTTGAAGGACTCATCAGAACACAAGAACCCAATCAAGTCATGAACTTAGAGGTTAGGATTTCCAGGTGTGACTAAGCATTAGAATTACCTAGGAAAAACCTCCTCCTCCTCCTCGTCCACCCACCTCCTCCTCCTCTTCCTCCTCTTCCTCCTCCTCCTCCTCTTTTTGTGACTACTAATACTTAGGTACTCAATACACTGACTGAATCACTTGGCTACTTTAATGCTTGGTTCACATGCATATTTTAAATGCCAAAACCAGATGCATTTCACATTGCAAAAAAATGAACACAGCCTTGAGGGTGACAGATAAAGACTTGGGAAAGAAACAACTGTAATATGTTAGGTCAAATCTTATGGTTGTTCAGCTCTTACCAAGGTAGTTGGATACATGCAATGAACTAGAACAGGGAAGAAGAGTGTCCATTAGTGTTTATAATCAGAAGAAAGTGAATGGTAACATGAGTCACACCAACCCTTGTGAAGCAGCAAACATAAGGCAATAACCCAAGTGAGTGATCCTCTGAGACACAATGACTGTTTTCCTTTCCAACTTTTGAGCTTAGCTGTCTTATCAAAAAGTTATTTACATGTGTAGAAGACCCTGGGATTTGTCATTGGAGAACAATGATCCTCAGACATTTTGGTATTCTTCCTGGTTCAACTTTGAAATATACCCGATTTCAAATCCCTTTCACAGAACCTTCCATTATCTATTTCCTCTCAAAATATAAGTAAGTTGAAATTATCCATGAGGGATTGTTGTATGTTTGCGTGTACGAGATGAATTTAAATAACAGGACCTGGTGGACCACAAGCTGGGATTGCCTATTCCATTTTATGGCGAAGAAACTCAGACTTGCTATAATGTTGGGTGTAGTAAATGAAGTACGTCATGGCAGCATTTTCAAGGCAGTACCATCTAGTAGCAATTGGGATTGTGGACTTGTAGCGGAAAACTTGGTTTTTGTGTATGTCCTACAAGTTCTTCTCCAATGCTGGGGAAATAACAGAGCAGTCTCCCAACCAGTTGTTTTCAGTCTGTTCTCTACTATATCTGGAGAACTGCCAATTGAGACACTTCCATCTCCACCGGGTCACTTCACAAAATGATCCCATGTCACATTAAAGATGGTCTAAATAGGAAAGTAGACTGATCAGCACCCTAAGAGGAACTGAAGTTGCCAACAAAAAAAGAAAGTATACCAGCTTTTCACTTTGCTAGTCATATATTTTGCACTTTGTAATCTTGTATTTCAGTTAGTTTATGCCTTAATGGTCAATGATGAGAAGGTAGTTACCTTCCAAACTGGATCAGCCTATGTCCATAACACCCTGAACGTGCCCCATCTCATCTGATCTCAGAAGCTAAACAGCTCTGGACTGGTTAGTACTTGAATGGAAGACAAAATGCACAAGGGCATTACTTTGGCAATTACTCCATGGCTTCAAGAAAATCTCAAAACAATTGGTCTTGGTCTTTACTTTCTCTGTTTCAACAGGGGAAGAATGGAAAATTCAACTAAAGGTGTTACTCATTCATTCCACAAATATTTATTGGGTTTCTGCTCTGAAGTAAAGGAGGCATGTGCCTGATTTTAAGGAGTTTCTACTCAGTGAAGATGCCATTGTGTCCTTCACCCAGTGGATGCTCTATTCGTTGTGTTTAGGATATCATGCTCCAGGGACCTGGGAATGATTAGGCACAGTGGGAACAGGTTAATTATGTCTGCTACTCTCTTGGAACCATAACAATCAAGACTAAAAGAATATTTGTTCATTCAACAAATATCTGTTGCTTCTTGCATTAGATATGGAAAATATACAAATGAATAAAAAATAAACCACTACACCCCAAGAATAAATAGTCTAAGATGGAAGACAGAGTCATATAGCTAACTAGTGGAGGGGGTCACAGATAGAGGCACAATCTACTTTGTGTGGTCAGGGCCCTGCAGGGGGCAGGATGAAACATTTCCTGGAGGAGATGCATGAGTAAGGTCATAGTGGGTTAGAGACATTTCACAAGTGAACCAGTATAAGAAGATGTAAGGTAGGAATCCTCCCTCCTGCCCTCCTGTTATTTTCATCCAGTTGGACTACGACATTCTCTGTACTTCCTAAGCTCTTCTCTTAAGGGAAAGAATGCATTTATTGGAGAATAATGTGTATAAATATTGGAAATGCTGGTGTCAGCTCCTCTATCTTTCCACTATCCCATTCTTGCGTTTCTTTTTTAATTTTCTAGTTCAGGAATTGTGGGAAACCTGAAGTGTCCCAGAGTCTTCCATGATGATTTAGAAACATCTGTCCATTTCTAAGGTCAAGTTATTAAGCTAATTTAGTTCACAATCTAAGCAACACTCTCTGACTAACTCTATCCATATAAATTTGATCACTGGGTTTCATCTATCTTATTTCTTACCTTATTCAACAATAACGGGAAAGTATTCCAACAATATTAGAGCCTCCTCTAAGACCCTAACAGAACAGAGAGTTTTAACTGATTAGTCGTCCTACCCTTCTGTAGGTGAAACTCACTTTCAGAATTGTAGGCTCAATTTGAACACAGTGTTAAGAGTAAGGAGGAATTTGTTTGAGGTGAGCCTGGATTGGCTGGTCAAGTCCACACCATGGAAAGTCACCTATGTCTGCAGAGGATCTTAGCAGGGTAGACATCAGCAGGTTTTCACTGTAGAAGTATCACTGTGGTTACAAAGTGAGAGATGCAGTCAAAACTCAGGGAACCAACCATGAAGATAACACCAGGGAAAGATGACAGCTGGGATAGGAAGGAGCAGACAGACCAACGTGGGGACAGACAGAGATAAACCGCAGTCCATACTGTCTGTATCTGGAAACTGTGGTAAGAGAGGAGAGTTTGAAGAAGAGAGATGCATTTGTGTCTTGGCTCCAGTAGGTTGGGTATGGGTAAGTTTGAGACCTTGTTTTTGAACTAGTTGAGATTACATTTGATTTGTAGACAATCATGCTGAGGTCTGCAGTAAGCAGAGGGAGGCAGCACTTTTAGTCTGGAGTGGAAACTCTTTTCAACTAAAACCACTCTTGGTTTGAGTTGCAGACATAAGGGCATGGATGAGTTCAAACTTAGCATGTAGGGCCTAAAAAGGAAAGAAGAGTCAGATTGGAGTTGGTAATGTTTTTCTGAGCCTAGTTCTTCCTGGGCGTTAAACATTTCCTGGGACATGTTCTCTGTTTGCAATTAGAGTTACCTCAGATCATTACCAGAATGACTATAGGATCTGTACCATTGCTAACAACACCAGGCCTTCACTTTCTGGATATGATTCTTAAGGACCATACAGACAAATTAAACTGGCTCCCAATAACCAGGTTTGGAGGCAATATTGTTACAATGTTTTAAAAAGCTCTTTATTATAAAGCTCTATGTCATGAAATTATATGCTAACAAGAAAAGGGAAAACCTGACCACTCTATCATGTTGCATCACTCTAGTTGAACAGTCAATTCAAGAAGCGGCAAAGTGATGCTTTTAACCTTTCTCACTCTCAGTATTTTTATTTGCAAGTATAAGACCCATGCAGTTAATTGATAGCATCCAGGGGAAAATTAAATAAGATATTATTTATAAATCACTCAGCATGTCTGGCAAATAGTGAATACTAACTAAGTAATGATCACTGTTAATATTTGGAAAGAGTTGAGAATTTTTTATTATACCATTCCAATTACTCCCAGGCAGATTACCCATAGTAATATTTTTAAGTACAAATTATCTCCTTCTTTCTTTGCCAGACTGAGTTTATTCAGAGAAGGTCCGCTATTTTTAATACTATCCTAAATCAAATACAATTATGAAGGGATATATGTAGCCAAAAATTACAATATATTTTAAGTCATATTAACATATTTTTTGGTGAAAATTGATGTTCTATACCACTGTTCTCTATAGTCAGAGGTTCCCTTTGATATGAAGCTTAAGAACTCCGGGAGAAATAGGCCATGACTTAGCTAATATCCCACCCACCCACAGCCCCCCTGAAAATAAGGGAGAGTTTACTTCCCTTGGAAGTGAAAGGAAAGGATATTAATGAATGTTTATTGGAACTGTTACATGACAAAATACAATACTTCTTCACATTTCATCTCAGATATTCCAACAGTGAAGGTATGTGTGTATGGTATGAAAAATGTATTTCATAGACGAAGATTGAAATCCAGAGCAGTGAAGAAATTAGTCCAAGCTCATTTGTTGTTCAAAGGGTCAGTGAATGGAGATCTAACCCAGGTGGAACACGGCACCAGATTGAATCCAATTTCCTCAGGAACTTGGCCCCCCCCATAGAATCATAGCAGCTCACATTCAATGAAGTTTCTTTAAGGCAGGCCCCAACTATGTGCTTCCTATGCACTTTTTATTTAATCTTCTGTCATATGTAGTGATTTTGTTATGATCTTGACTGAGAGGATATCTGTATTGACATCATAATAACTGACTGATGGAAGGGTGAGGACCATACAAACAAATTAGATGGAACAACTGAAGTTATCGATTAAAAAGCATCTATTTGTTTAAGAAAGCACTGATTACTAGACATGTGGATGGCAGGGGCAGATAAAAATTTGGCTGTGCAGAAAGAGCCCACCTGAATATAAATTAACAGGTGGTCCTGATAAATGAGAAATGGTATAAAAATAGGCACCAGATTTGAGAAAATTTGAGAGGCTTATGGATTTCATATCTATAGTTCTAAATTCTTCCCCAGTTGTGATGAGAACTGCTGGGGCCTCTCACCCTGAGAAATGATATCTCCTCTTCATGCAGATGGCCAGATTCCAGGAACATCCTGGGCTAGGCCCAGCCCATTCGCCTGTGTGTTTCTCAAACTTTTCCAGAAGGTTCATCACCTTTGCCCTTCTGCTTGAAGTTGAATTACATATTTATATTACTGTAGTGTGACTTCTCCCTAGTAAATTCATATTGTGGTTATATGCATTTGGGGTTGTCATAAGTGAATTCTTTTGCTTTGTGGAAGGTAACACTCCAGAGATTCCAAACCAGATAAAACATCCTCCCAACAACCTGTGGGACAGATACCCTTATTAACCTCTTCAGAAATCTGAGATGTAAAAGCTAGCTCAGAGTGGAATGAAATTACTGAAATAAAATTTTTATCCAAGAGTCTGCCTCCAGAACATATACTCTTCACCAAACCAAACAACCTAACTTGAAAGAACCCATAATCTGCAAAGTTTTGCACTGACATTAAAGCATGATTAGTTTCAATGCAGCAGGATAAAGATGATGATAAGTTGTATGATCAAGACAAATCACCTATAAAATAGAGAAAAAGTACTTGCAACCATTCAGTTCCCACATGGCTGTAGCAGGAGGGTGTCTGCCACTGGATAAAACACACCCATCATTTATCAGGAAGTTATCTAATTTGAGCAAAATCATTTCCTTGATAAAAATTTAGTGTTAGGGGAAATAGTAAATGAACTCTTAGACTTTCAAAATGATAATCCAGCATTACTTAAAAGTCTACAAATTTGTTCCTAAATATATTTAAATCTTACCAGTGAACATGATGCTGGTTATTAAAAAGTAATTCTGAAGAAATTAGCTTGCAGCTACAAAATTAATACAATTCATTTATTACTTGCAGCCACAAATCAAGATGCTGTTAACACTGCTACACACAATTTAATATGCACAGTAAGTTTCCATATGGCTTCAATTTTCGGTTTTTGGTCACTCCATTGAGTCATTTCTGGAATATCCCAGAGAGTTTAGTCAGTAGATACTTGACCAAATCAAAGTCTGAGACATTGGTTTTCAAACTATTAATAAAGGTTTGTTTTATTTTTTATTATATTTTATTATATTCAACAAAGATACTTATTAAATCTATAAGCCCTCGTGCATAGAAATTTAGTGATGAAGAAAAATCTAAAGCACCCATTTTCCAATACTAACCAAAACTCTTCTATTTCTTCTGACCTTCTTTTTATGTTTTTCCTTAGAGGATGAAGAGGGAGAAACCCATACACATACATACAACCATGCAATTTATTTACAAAGGTTGATATAAAGAATTGTTCAACATTTAAATCTTCATCTTTGTGATCCTACCAGCATGTCGTGTAGTTTATGTTTCACAGCTAGAGTTCAGGACTCCACTAAAAGAGCTCAAGATCCCTAGTGAATGAGAAACACAACAGTCTTCATTCCAGATGGGTAAAATAATTACACTTGTTATCTCAGGCCTAACAGAGGACACTAAGGTTGAAGAACAGGGAGTAAGTCTTGATGTGTGCTCTTTAGACTTCCATTTACTTGGGAATTGGTGTCCCTGTGCCATCACCTTGGTGTTGGTCACAATTTTGGAGCAGGCACCTTAGCTATACCCATCATAAGTGTTGGTAGAGCAGATCATAACTCTAGCCACTTCTAACAGTTTTCCAGAATTTGTCCTAGAAAACATCTTTTCACCAATCACCATGAATCCTGGGATGAATTCACTCTGCTTCACCCAGTATAACTTGCCAGATTCATTTTTACTACTGCTTTCAAAAGTTAAACTGATAAAGGAAACCTGTAACTCAGGAAAAAAATAGTGACACAGATTTAGCTTCTCAATGTTATATTTAGCAATTGCATCTTTTTACTTATGTTATCTTTAGGATGGGAATAAGGATAGAAATAATGTTCTCTGATTTGTACCGGTGATGCTCCCACCAGGGGTAGACAATGATGTGAAAAATCATGCTATATATATATATATATATATATATATATATATATATATATATATATATATATATATATATATATATATATATATATATATATATATATATATATATATATATATATATATATATATATATATATATATATACATATATATATACATATATATATATATATGCAATCAAATTAAAAAATTAAAAGCAAGAAAAAATGGGGTAATTAGGAAGGAAATATTCTATGAAGAATACAACCTTGATAATCCTTAAGGGCTAGTGGAGAAGGACTCAAACTATACCCAAGTTTTATTTCAGAGCATGTTATAATTATGATACTTCCCATCTGAGCATTCCCTCTAAGGGTTATTGTATATGAATCATCACAACAATCTTTTAGATGCATTATGGAAAATAAATGCAATTTCTTGTCTTGGATACAGAAAAGGAGAAAAATTAGTTGGTTTGCCCAAATTCACACTGTTAGTAAGTGGCATTTTCTAAATTAGACACAAGTTGTCAAAAAATCATGCCCACAGTCCTCCTATAGCATTGCTGTAGAAACCCTGATAATGTCTACATTTACATATTATTTGGTCTAAATGTCCTGGTAATGTCTAAACTTAGTTGTTTTGATAAGCTAATGATAAAACTTTGCTTTAAGGATGAGGCAATTATGATTCGTGTTTTTCCTGGAAATGAAATGCCATAATATAATTTGTTTTGTTACTTTAAAGGATTGATTATATTGCTTTAAGTTTTATGACAAATCTAAACACATGAAAAATTTGTCAGAATTGTAAATCTGTCTGTCAATTTTAACATGACTCCAAACCACAGAAAGGATGTATCCTAAAGAGCTACTGACATATTTGGTTGACTAATTATTAGAGCAAGGAAAAGTCAGTAGTTAAGAAAACCTTAGAAGAAAAGAACCTATATCATAGATTCCTTTATTCCCTTCACAACCTATACATGCAATGTCCATTTCTGATTTGACTTCCTGGAATATTCACTGAATCATTAACTCATCTTGCATTTTTTCACTGTATGAACCCTTAATATATGTTTCCATGTAAAGTCATATGCTTTACTAGACTGTGAATCTATAAATCCTGGTCATGTTGTTGACATACATAGTCCTCAATACAGTGTTCTGCAAACATCAGGTGCTTAATAAATGCTTACTGAATCCACTTACAATGTATCTGTGCTCTGTGTCTACCAAATGCACTTCCTATCTTAGAAGATGAGGATGAGACAAATCTGTGTTTAGTTACCAATATTAATTTCTTACCTGGTTTCCAAATATCAAGCGTCCAGACCACTTTCTGGAACCTGATGTAGAGACAATGCAAAATGTCATCCCCACCTTCTAATTAAAAGAGCACAGTATTTTATATGAATTATTTTCTTCAACTGACTCCTAAAGGAAGTAGATGCTCTTGTTTAGTGGTATTTAATAGTTTGAAAAAGCTGACATTGCTCCTTTAAGAAATCCCTTTATGTCAAAAGGTTGATCAAAGTTAGGCTATAAAACTACAAGGGGATTAGTAAAAAGTAGTTCTGAGTATACATTCCTAGATGTTTGTTAATGAAAGTAAAACTCAGTTTCAAAGGCAGAAAGCTAGCAGGAAAATAATGAGGTGAAGGAAAATTGCTCCCTTCTGATTGGAAAAGGATCATTAGGAGGGAGTCACACTGAGGAGCCCTAGTGCAGCCTGATTTCTCCCCTTCCAGCTCCTCTGAAGCAATGTGGGGCAGAAAGCTACGTAGATCAGAACATGTGAACATGACACTAAGTCTTCTCTTTCAGTGGAGAGAGAGGAAGCTGTGTGGTTGGGATTCAGAGCACAGAATAGCAAGCAAAGTGGAAGCTGCCCCATCTACAGGGAGAGCTGGCCCAATTACAGATGCATAAGACAACTTCTCGGAATTTCAAACTGTGGACTCCCCTTCTTTCTGTCTAAGCCTACATAGGACACAGAATCAGGGTTAGACTAGAGAGGGCAGAATGCAGTTACTTGACAATAATGGAAGAATAGTGGGAAGGCCTCTGCGAGTTTCATGTTTGTAATTGTAATAATATGTCTCAATTTTATCACTCTCAGTGTTACCTAATACAAAAATTGAATTTGAAATTCAATTTGAATTTGAAATAGCCCTGTCATGAAAATGCATATTTCTACTTACTGTTACTATTCCAAATTCTCTTCGAAGAGTGATATATTTTAAGTAATATTCAACCTAAATAATCAATTTAACTTCTGTAAGTAAGTAATTCAACTTCTGGCTGTGGGATCATAGCTTGACCTTGCCAGCCAAAGATGACCTTTCTCTTGAGCTCTTTATGGTAGACTCCATTTTTCAGCAATGGTAGAAGCCCACCTTAGTCTTCACCATGGCAACTAAGCACTATCTTTGTGACCCATAAGGTGTATTTCTAGATGCACAAATTCCGTATTATGTGAACTGCTGTTTTGGATATATACTCCAACAGCTGGGACAGTATCCCTTATGCCTTCTCTGTTGCATGGGATCCTGGAAATGTTAAGAATCCTGATTTTTAGAAGTGTTTTCTTAAAGGGGCATTACCATCTTTTTTCAAATTATTAAATGCACTTGTTCAACAAAGTGAAATTCCTAAATTGGATGTTTAGATTAAGGTAGGCTTTTATTTATTTTTCCCCTCCAGCTATCCATTTTCTTTTCTTTTCTTTTATTAGTTCATTTTTTGCCCTGCATCATTCACTTTTGTACAATACTTGATTTCTCAATTCAGGTGTCATCCCCATAATTCAGATTAGTTTTTTTTAATTTCCTTCAACATTTAACACATTTCTCATTAATTCAGTAAAATCACGTTGCACACACACAATATAGAACATTTAAGTTGTAAATTAAATACATCTTTAGCTCATCTCTTGATACATATGCTTTCTTAATGAATGGAAAGTTGAGAATAATCTGATTTTTTTGAGTTTCCAGAGCCAAGCAATGTTTGAAAAGTCAATCCCACATGCTAGCCTGTCCCTTTCTCCTTCCCCTGCCAAGTCCACTCTTATCATCAGAGGTTCTTCATTACTGGTACCTGTGTAAGCTTGGTCCATGCTGGCACTAACTTGGGAAGCAGACTCAAAGAATCACTCAGGAAGGGAATTCTGGGCCCTGGACACTTGGAGCTCACCCCTGGGTATAAGCAAAGATTCAAGGCAGACATCAGTCCTGGACCTTCTGCCCTCTGTATTCCTCTTCTCAGCCATTCCTTCCAAAAGAGCATTTGGGAACCTGACTAAGGAGAGCTGACATGGGAATACATTTAACTGGGGTTACTTGGAAATATTCATGTGGTTTTCAGCCATTTCAAAACATTGCTGGTTCTCCAGGTGTAGGAATGGCTTCCTGAAATTGTTCTACTACCTGCTGTGCCAATTTAACCCTGTACCAAAACATGAAGTTTCGGCAATAGAGGCAATGTTCCCATAGAGCATAACCACTGGCACCCAATATTATACTAAAAGGGGAGGGGAATAAAAAGTTAGAAACCAGACAGTAGGAAATGTCCTAACTTTCAACTATGTACAATGGCAAGTGAAACTTTCCTCTTCAAATGGAAGTCTGGCCAAACAGAAGTTCTTTTCTGTCAAGGATGTACCTGATAAGGCAGCATACCAAAATACAAATGCATACACCCTGTTTAGTGCTAAAAACATTAGAAAAAGCTAAAAACTTACATTTTAAAAGACATTTTGGAATATTCAACAAAGTGTGAAAATGCCATATCTTAATTTAGACATATGTGAATAATTTCTTTGCTAATCATTAAATCAAGAATCATTATGAAATAAGAAAATATTTGAATTACAGAATCTTTTTAGTAAAACATGTCTATTTTTTAAAGTCCACAAATGTGCTAAACTAGTTCAATAAAATAGCTGGGTATTTAGAAGGGATTGAGGGTGAATAAAGTGGATAAAGGTATCAGTTTTCTGTTGGTTGATGGAAACCAGATTTTTGATAATCATGAAGTATATACAAATAATGAATTATGATGCTATACACCTGAAACTTGTAAAAAGTATTTTAATATTGCAATATACGTACCCATTATTTAAGAACCAAGTAACTGTATATTTGTTATTTAGGGACATTACTATGTGTATGTATGAAGAGTTAATATGTAATACCACAATTCAAAGACTCAGTTTTTTATTTCCTTAAAGAATTGTACAAGTACAAACTCCAGATCCATTCCACATGGAGGCAAATCCCGGATCCCTTACTTACCATCTGCATAACCTCTGCATAACCTGCAGGTGACTTTCTCTGACTCTCAGAGTTCTCACTTGTTTGTTTCACCTGAGAGCAGTTCTGCCTCAGAGTGCTGATGTAAGGTTAAATGAGATAATACCTAAAAAGGCTTAAAACAGGGCCTGACAAGAGCAAGTGCTGCATTCGTGTTACTCTAAGCTTGGAAATCAAACACCTTCTTTATAGAGCATAATATGATGAACTTCAAGCAAGTCAGGATGAAACCCAGGACAAAATCTGGGTCAGATGATAGCCAAATAAGTTTGGCTGCATAAATTGTTTCATCTCTAATACTGTCACACTGTGGTAGAGGCTCTGTCAGGTCATGCCGTGTTAGGCTGATGGGCGAACATGATAAGAAGGAGATTAAATTAGTCCTGAATTTATCTAGTGGTTGATATCATCTGCAACCCTGTAGGATTTCTCTGCATTGCTGCACTGACAAATTTAAAGTATGAAGTTTTTTATCTCCTTCATATGTTTGAATTCTAGCTTTGCGCTGAGCAACTTTCATTCACCTGAAAAATATGGAGAATTATAAAAATCAAAATAAATCTAAGTGGTTAATTGTCATGGCAATAAAGCTGAAATAGATTTGTCATGTACGAGATTTGTCATAGTACAAGATTCCAAGCCATGGTTCTTTTTAATGTGCCTCACATCCCCATGGTAAATTTTAACAAAAATTAGTGCTTTATTCAATATTAAGTCAAGAAATGTAGGCTGAGTGGGCAGGTCCACTGTTACATACACCAATTAAATGAAAGACTCCCAGTATTTTATGGAATAAATACTATTTCATTAAACATGTGTTTATAGGTCACTGGGTACAAGTGTGGATAAAGCTCTAGTTAAGTACTTTCCTGCTAAATGGCAGTTATCAATAGTTACAGTTGAGTCATAAATAAATATTGTAAAAAAAAGTAGAGGAGAACTTCTGATTCCAGATGGCTGAGATCCTGTATTACCACCTTTTTCTCCCCAAATCCAACAGATTTTCAAGAAAAGTTGAAAAATTAAATCCACAACAGCAGCAAAAAGGTGGAAAGTACTAGCAAACCAGAACAAAGAAAATTCCTCAAATATATAACAGAAATAGAGAAAACACAATTGAAAAACCCATTGCTTCATGCAAAAGAGGATCCTTTCTGCATCCTTGTGAGTGTGTTCAACAGAACTCTAATAGCTCATAAACTCAGAAATAGCAGCATCTGGGAGGAAGAAGACAAGAAG
Source organism: Uropsilus gracilis (assembly GCA_004024945.1). Taxonomy (NCBI): domain Eukaryota; kingdom Metazoa; phylum Chordata; class Mammalia; order Eulipotyphla; family Talpidae; genus Uropsilus; species Uropsilus gracilis. Next base: position 153,565 of record PVHY01001196.1, read on the forward strand.
ATTGGCTAGTTGGCATATTTTCTGACCATAAAAAAAGGCAGCTCCATAATCTTTGTGCTCTGGACTTCACATTTGTCTGTGAGTTAAATTCTGGAGTATGCTTTGATTTTAGAATTCTGATAGAAGAGATTGAACAACTGATAGAGGGCAGGAGAAGTAAGCTGCATGTAACAAATGTGCAATCACTAAAAAATTGCTCATTGTGTCACAAAGGAAATTACCTGTGGTCTTGAAGAGAGAGCCTTTTCTGCCCTATCACATCTCCTCTATCTCCACCCCACCATTAGAAGCAGGATTTTCCAAATGAGAACATGAAGTCATGGATAGACAGAAAGTGTCAATTGAGCTAAGCAAATTTCTTTTCCTGACACTAGTATTTACATTGGATCCTCATCTATAATATGCATAGACCATTAGGAGTCACCTAACACCCACAAAAATCTCCAGCACCAAAGAGACAAAATAAAACCAGACAGAAATCTATCCAGAGAACATGCAAATAAAAGCAAATATAAAAGAAAACTTTAAATATATTATTCTCAAAGCTATCACATTCTTTCACTTAAAAAGAAAGAACAGTCTACTATGAAAAAAAAATGGCAGTTCAAGTTTTCTAAACCAAAACATCAATAGATCAATAGACATGCAAAAGATCCAGCACTGAACATCAAAATAGAACTGTAGAACAATGCTCACGCAATGATAGTCACCTTCTTTTCTGTTACAGAAGACAAACATAGCCAGTCAAAATCACTATGACATGTCATCTCACATATTGGTCTGTATCAGAAAGAATAGAAACAACAAGTATTGGTGACGGTGGAGAGAAAAGGAAACTTTGTACATAACCTCTATGGGGGTTTCCATAGGGTCCAACCCCTATGGAAAACAATATAGATATTTCTAAAAACAACAATAATCCATCTATCATATGATGCAACAATTCTGGACAACCTGAAGAATATAAAAATTCAAATTCAAAAAGATGTATGCACCCCTATGTTCATTGTAGCACTATTTATAATAGTAAGGCCAAGGTATGGAAACAAACCATTTCCCTCATCAATTAAATGATAAAGATGTAATCTACAAAAACAATAGAATACTACCCAGCTAAAAAATGATGAAAGCTTGCATTTACAATAACATGGATGCAACTTAAGAGGATTATACTAAGTAAAGCAAATCAGAAGGAGAAAGACAATAACCAGATGATTTCACTCATGTGTAGAATATGTAATATGTATACTATCTATAGTACATACATAATATGTACAGTATAGTACATGCTATACTATATATACTATATATGTACTATACTATATATACTGTATCTATAATATGTATCATACTGTATATACTATATACAGTACATATATAATATATAGTACATAAATAGTATATAATTATAGTATATTGTATATACATACTATATATAGTACTATATATAGTATTATGTAAATACTATATATAGTGTGTGTATGTATATATATATATATATATATATATATAAGAAATGTACAAAACTGAACCAAAACAAACCCTAGAAACCTGACTGCAAATTTGAAGCTACCAAAAGGGGTGGGTATGGGGACTTAAGGGGGCTCAATGGACTACATTGGAGGATTTCATGGCAATTTGACAGTGAGTGTAGCATATTGTATTAGAGGTCGTATGACCCCATACCCCTAAAATTTACACAGTATTGTAAACCAATAGCACTTTAATATAAAATGAAAATTTAAAAAAATGAAAGTATGAAGAGCTCAGGGATATTGAGAACAAGGAGTCATTTTGTTTGGCTGCATTGCAGTTATAAGCAGCAAGAATGGTGAGAGATCCTACAGGAAGTGTGTATTAGGAGATGACCAGGGAGAAGTAAATGTTGTTCCAGGTCTGTGGAAGAACCAGGGCTGGGAAATGCAACAACAGAGGGTAAAGGTTCAAGGCAGCTGACTGGTTAAGCCTCAGCTGCCTTTATCTTTCTCTCACTCTGATAAGAGCTACTCCCAGGAGAGCCTGCAAATACAGCAGAAAACATCTGGCTGGATATTCAGAGTGCAAGAACAAGAGCAAACTGTTTTGTAGCAGCTGCAGTTCTCCACAGGCAAGAGGCCCAGGACCTAGGGAGGGTACCTGACCCACATTGGAAGAAACGCCCCCACCTTGAGCTCAATAACATTTTATTTTTCTTACATTTATTTCTTATATAAATAATTTATTTATCTATGTATTTAACACCATTGTAATCCCCAGACACCCAACACCTCATAACATTTTAGAGTAAGGAACTAACCAACCACAGGCAAGGGTATTCATCCATCTCCCAAAGGAACCCGACTCCACAGTATGCCTGTATTCATCCATCTTCCAAAGGAACCCGACTCCACATTATTCCTGTTTTCAAATTTTTGACCCAAGCCTGACTTTTAATAAACTGACTTCTGTTCAAGTTCAATGAACTCAGTCAGTGCTTCACTGAAGGTGATTTATCTTAAGATTCCTGCTAGAACTCTGTAGCAATCAAGATGACATTTGCATTTATGTTATTGGTGCATTTGGTGGCAATGCTGTGCTGATAAATGTGAAACAATGGACTCTGCAGAGAAATAGCCTTGATATTAGTATTTGCCAATTTCTGTAGTGTAAATACTGCCACCATGGCCAATTTCAATCAATGCCATATCACTGTCTGTGGCGTTGGTAAGAGACACCTAGCCAGAGAAAGGGCATTAGTGTGGGGATCTCTCCCAGGCTGATACACACTGAGCCTTTGACTCAAGTTCCATCATTTGCTGTGATTTTTTTCTGACCCTACAGGAACCTTCAGAAAAATCACAGACACTTAAAAATGATTTATCTTTCACTCTTTTGAAAATCAGCCAGCTCCTTGTCAGCATACTTTGAAATTTACTTGCTTAATACCCTTAACCACTGAAATGGAACTCAATCATTTAAACAGGTATTTAGGCAAGAATATAGATGTCTAAGAGAATGATCCATAGAAAACCAATTCAGAAACCTATTAAAATGACACAAAACAGGGGGAAAACCCCCCTCTGTTTCTAAAAAGCCAGAGACAAATCTGGACTCTATTCTACTATTTTCCCAGAGCTAGAAAGAAAGTAACTAGTTCATAAATTCCATCAGGAGCTTGGGGATTTTTGATGTAATGAGTTTTACAGTTTCAGAGGAGAATGCTTTGCTAATAATTATGTAACAGTAATTAAATCTGAAAAAGGCTGTACTCTAACTATGTTGATTTATTGCAGCTCCTACAAAGTACTCCTCGAGCGTGCATTGGAGTATGCGCTGCCTCCCTCCAGTTTTCTTTAAATTCGCACAGAGCACTGGGTCACAGATGGTCTGAGCTGCTATATTTTCCCTATTAAATTCCTAATAATCTTTTTCTGAGGCTGAGTCATGGAAGCCTGGGGATTTCTCATTTTAATTAGAAGGTTTAAGGAGCTAACTCTGTTTGAAATTTTCTCCTCAGAGAGATGGGTGCAGGTGATCCCATTCAGAAGAATGACACAGTACCATGGCCAGGACACATTTCCATATTAGATTGCAGCTTGCTTGGCTCAGCTCCTGCTTCTGAGGTTGATGATGCATTGTTTGAATTTGAAGAATAAACTTTGGGAAAAAGGGTTATTGGGGGATTATTATTTTAGGGGACATGTTTTGGCACTTGGTTCCCATTCCTACTTTGCATACAGAGCAATGACTTGAGGGTGTGAATTATTTGTGTTTCCTAATGAAGTTTTAAAATCATATCAACCTAAACCAGAGTCACCAGGGAACAGATTGAGGATAATTTTTCCATTTTTATCTCTACAAGCCTTCTTCCTTTGTCCTCCGACTTAAACTTTAAATCTACTAACTTCTGGGGTGACCAAGTATTAAATAGGAACTTGCATGTTTAGTTTTACTAGCAAAAGAGTATAAAATGGTAAATGAATAGAACAGGGCAAGTTATTTAAGATTATACTTACTATTCATTGAGTAACTGAAGATCAGCATTCAAAAAGAGCCATATAGTTGAAATACGGTTCTCTTTTGGAGTTGACCGATGATCTGATCATTTGTACAAAGCCTGTTATGTAAGACAGAATGTCAAAGTAGGAACAGTTCCCATGATACTATAAGAAATTAAAGAAAATGCTTTTTATAAGATAGCTGTTGAAGTTTTATCTTCCCCAATCAAAAAGCTGGTTTCTCTGTGTTTATAGAGTAGCATGAGCACCTTGTGCTCTAAATGGGGTGTGGTTCAGAGAAGAAGTCAAGTTGCACTACCATTATCTTCGTAACCCACTAGAGTTTGCACACATGCAAGTGTCAGAGCTGGCAACAACCACATCATGCACAACTGAAAAGCATAAGCAAAAAAGTTGCATCATCTAAAACATGCAATGTTAAAATGCATAATGCTGCCTTTAAATGTGTAAGACCACAAGAAAGATTTTTCTCCCTTTCACGTCATACTCTGCTTTTTGTATTATTTAGTAATTCTCTAGCCCCCTTCAATTTGAGATAATTGAGTCATTTTACAACTTGAGAAGTATCTTCACCCAGCTATCAACAGTCTGAAATGATAATTTTTGTGGTTTCATATTTTATAGCAATTAATTCAATTTCTCACAAGAGTTCCTAGTCTTTTTAGTCTTAATTTACAGTCAAATATATTTATATTTTTATACCTATAGAAATTAAAATACAAATTATATAGCAATATATTTACTTATCTGTCCTTGTGTTAGGATGTATTCATTTGTCATGTTTTAGTCAAAATTAAATTGAAAAAAGGAATGAACAGTTCCCTCACTGGGTTATAGTAGAAGGTTTTAAAATAAAGTGTGTGAAGCTTCAGAATATTAGCCTGAAAAAAAAATTAAGGCATATAAGAATTTTTTTACCTGTCAAATAAATTTTTTTCTCAGATACCTCTGGCCCAAGCTGATGTTTCTAGAAAGTGCTGGCTATAGCCATATGTTTGGTGATTCCATTTGTGAAATGTGTGGAAGAGGTGGCTGAGGGCTGCCAGATGTCACTGTAGGAGCAGACCAAGCTGCAGGATAGTGTGGAGAACGCTAAAATCATAACGAAGAGGACACCCAGCAGTCTTCTGTGGGAATTCAACCTCATTCACTGCTACAGGTCGGGTCTGGGAAACTGGAGCCATCTTTTCATTCTGCAAAAACAAAATGGCTGAATATGAAATCAGCTCTATATGAAATTGTCAAATGTAAATGTAAATGGACCTAAGACCTAAGAAGGTCAAGTTGTAATGGTTTATTTAAGTTCTTAAACACCAAATGCTTTTTTTTTTTTTTTTTTTTTTTTTTTTTTTTTTTTTTTTTTTTTTTTTTTTTTTTTTTTTTTTTTTTTTTTTTTTTTTTTTTTGAGACTAGGTCTCGCTATTTTTGGCTGTGGAAGCGCAGACTCTCGTGGCCCGGGGTACCACAGACTCAAGCAATCCCCAGTCTCAGCTTCCCAGGCGGCTGGGATTACAGGCATGCACCACCACACCCAGCTATTTTTTGGAACTAGGTCTTGCTACCGGCCCCAGGCGGGACTCAAACCGAGATCCCTAGCCCTGGCCGGCCGCTTCATAGGCTGAAGCTAACAAGCACGAGCCATCGTGCCTGGCCAAGACCAGATGCTTTCTTTGAAAATGTTCCTTGCCTCAGATCTAGTGAAGTGAGTGGGGCACATCACCTGACTATTTGATGAGCTGAATAGTTCAGTGCAACTTACCTGCAACCAGGTTCTTGAAGGAGTTAAACAAGAGAATGCTTCAGACTTCTGATTAATGGCCAGGGACATTCCAAGCTGCTTTGCCTACCTCAGCAGTACATGACTGGTACGGCAGGGTACTACTGAATAACTACTCTTTGACATAAGAATTAAGTCATTTTGCAAGAAAGCAGATCATTAGAAGACAAATTGAATTATAAGTAATACTATCTCTGTAGAGAATTGTAAATTAATTGGTTTTTAACAATAACATTTCTGGATTTTATTAAAGCAGTGTAAGAATTCGGTGAAGAAACGAATGTAGCAGATAAACAGGCCAGGTGCTGGTGATGCAAATGAAATAGATGACAGATGGTGAGTAGCACGCTCATTCACTGTGTGTGTATAATGGATAGAGGTAATCAAATTCCTTTGTGAATTGGTGACTTTCTTTACATCAAGAACTTTAATGTGGGCTTGCTTACACATCTTTCTACCCCACTTTCAGCCCTCACATATGTATATATGCACATGCACACACACACACACACCCCTATCACTGCACACACATCCATCCTAATTATAAAAGATGGGCTATAACTATTTACATAACATTACATACAAATATCATTCTACCAAATCAACCTGTATACACTAAACAACAGATTTCTCTGATGTGAACACTGCACTAAGGAAACAAAACCTGTTTCGATTAAATAATTTCCAGTCACTAAGGAAGGTGTTCCTCAGACCAAAAAAGTGGCCTGCAGCCCGAAAAAAAATCACTTGTCTGTTTACTTCCATCATTGAGTTCCCAGTGGTATCTTCTATAGTGACAAACATTTTGATGGGTTTCCTTTTTGTCTTCAAATAATGGTGAAGGAGTCTCGACATACAAAGGAATTGTTGATCCTGGTCAACGACTAGATTTAGGTATTTTACTATTGAATTTACCCCCCCTCATTTGGATATCATAAATTACTTCATTTTACTCATTTGTCTGAGAAAAGAAAACTTTACTAGCTAATTCAAGGACACATTCATGTTCCATGTGAATTTCCAGAAAAAGATTTTTCTCGGGTCATAATATATGAAGATACAACTTACGTAGCATTAGTTTGCTTTTGCTCAAATCCACTTTTCCAGCCTTATATTGTTAGCTTTCTTTTCATCTTTGCAATTGTCCATTGGACAACTCCAACTGAATACTAGATATGCATGTGGAAATTTCCTTTCTCTAATCGCCCCTTGTACTCAGACTTGAAATTCTGGAGTTTTCTTCAGCTCCCCTTCACTTCATGTGCAGTCAAAATACTAAACCTGTAGTGTAGTCAAAATACTAAACCTGTAACATCTATCATTTCTTTCCCACTCCCAATTTTGCCTTCTAAACTGGGTATCATGACTGGCTATCATTGGCCTCCTGCAGTTTCCTAAAACTGTTTTTAATAGTTCTAATTTCCCCCAACTCCTTCCTCAACCAATTTCCTTTTCCCCTTGTTTTTAGGGGTTTATCTTTCCTATCCCTTGCAGTCTATTCAATGCCAAGCACAAAGGCCTCAGTGCAGTGCCATGTTTGTCATGAGTCAATAGCTCATGATCCATATAACCACCATATTCCTTCAACCTCAGGGTCTTTACATATGCTTTCCCTTTGCCTGGATGCCCCAACTCCTTGCCCTTCCCCTAACCTAATCAAGATCTGCTCAAGTTTCCTTCTTAGTAAAGATTTCCCTGATTGGAATATATACAATCAGGAATCTAGTTTCTTGTACTTTATCACTGACTGTTTTGAATTGGTTTCTGGTTGCTTCACATGTGACAATAGAATCTTCCTTGAGAACCTTTTGAGATGAAGGCTTGTATGTTGTACATGTCTGTGCCATCCCCTCTGGCATAAAGCTGTGTGGTCCCTGGAGCCACAGCACTGGCTTTCTTACTGAACAGTACTCTCACTCTCATGAATACTTTGTTACCTGGATTCAGATCACTGTCCTTTTGTCCCATGTCCTGATGTTTAAATCTTCTCTGACAGGTGCTTAGCCTTTTTGAACCCCTTGCTGACTCACTTTGTCCCAGGGACACCTACTAACTCTCCTTTAAGAATCTTATAAATACTTAAGGAATTAAGGGTAAATTAAAGAATCTGTAAAACCTTATGGGTATTGAACAGTTGTAAGCACCTTGTTAATTTGTGATCACTGGTTGTTTTATGAGAAAAGCATATTTCTTTCTCTGTGCTTTTGGGCTATGGCACAAAGCTATCAGGTTGTTCTAAAGTAGACTTTATTTCCCTTTACTTTATCCGTATGTATGTGCCTACCAGAACACCTTCTTACACCAGACCTTAAATTTGATTCCAAGAAGTTAAAATGACATTTGCACTACAGGATTCTGTGCTTAATGCAGCAGAAAGCGCTAGAGTTTGGCCTGGTGGTACTAATTTTGTGTTGACTCCTCCTAAGGGAATAGTATGCTTTTGGACTGTTTCTGATTTCCTATTAGATGGCATTAAAGTAAGTATATTATATCCTGAACCTAAAAGGATCAGCTCTTTAATAAACCAAATTGACCTTTCTGTTTCTTTCCCAAGAGGTTTGGGGTCCTCCTGTATGCCTTGAAGCCCCCTTTCTTCCCTGGCAACAAATTGTTTTTGTGCCTGTTTTGTTTGCCTTTTTTTACATGACAACCACATATATGGTGAAGAATAATGACCAAAAGTCATACTCCTGGGCAACTGGAATGAGACAATAAATATAATTTGCTGAATTACAGAGTTAGCTCCTGTTCTGCTGGTTATGTGTTTAGCGTCAGCATCTTGGCAAAGAGATGATGTCAATAGAGTTGTAGAGAGGCAGACCCCCTATGAGGAGGCCAGTTGCAGGTTAGAACCAAGGCCCCTGAGTTTTTAAGCATCTCTCTTTGAAGCTTCACAATTCCAAATTGAAGCTATACTGCTTTTACCAACATCTTTTGAGTATCAAAACTCTGTTAAGGGTCATCAAATATCAAAAGAATTTTTGTTTGAATACCAAATAATCACTGCACTTATCAAGGTACATACTTCTGAAGGTAGACACTATATCCCAGATGATTCAAACATTGATAGTTCTTTAGCATGAATTAGCCCATATAAATGTTCTAAGTGAAAGACTGGTACATGCCTTTGTGGGGCTATGGAAAAGTTATTGACATACTGGGAAAGAGATGATTTGGACAAGAATCATTTTTCTTGTGATCAGTCAAAATTTGGATTCTGATTTATTTTAACTGTAATGCTCAGTGTTAGCATCCTCAGCTCTTGCTGAAAATTAAATTTACTTATATCCCTTAGATATCGTCCCTCTCGGACAATTTTGGCCTTTCTTTTCCACAGGAGAAATTCTGCAACTGAGTTCTAAAGCCTCTCTTTCCTAATGCATCTGTAAACAGCTGCAGCTCCCTGTTCAATATTGGCTGCAGCTGCCATAATGCCCCAGAAGGACAACCAAATGGAGAGAGTTCCCCTTAATTGCCTCACCACCTCGGATTGAATTTATGTTTTGTTTTTAAGTAACATTTTGTAGCATTTGCATTACTGAAATTACCAGGTTACAGCAAACTATATTCCCAAATCAATGTCCCCCCAAAGAAAGCAGACGTGAACTTTATCACCAACAACAAATTCAATTTTCACATTACCTACTGACAAAGAAATTTGTGCCAACAACACTTGCGGATTCCTGAAAAATCCACCAAACAAGAGGAAAACCACAAATATTAGATTTTATTGTTTCTATTTTGTCCCAAGTCATGGGACTCTCTGGGTTCCGTGCCCCTCTGAATAACTTTGAGATTATTCTCTTGGAATCTATTCCAAAACCATCTTGCTATTACACTTTTCTAAATGCTTGCAATTTCCACTAAAAAAAGAGGTAAAATTTTAGATATTAAATAATAAGGGAAAATACTGTTCTAGGCAATCTCTGAGTTGGCCCCAAACATTCTCACTTCCTTGTTGTACATTCTACAAGCCTTTCCCCCCCAATGTCAGCTGTACCTTGTGACTCATTTCTCATGACCAGAATATGAGAAAAGTGGTGAACTATACTTCTGAGAGTCAATAACGTAAATACTCTACCCTCTGTTATACCAGGTCTTTTTTTGTCCACCTTCTCCTCTCATTCTTATTTCCTCTCTTGAGGAAAGCCTGCCTCCATGTTAGAGCTGGCATATAGAGAGTTCCAATGACAAGAACTGGTATCTTTAGGAGAACTAAAGCCAGTGAGAAAATGTGGAAGAAGATCTTCCTTGACTCTATTTTTTAGATAATCACAGCCTTAAAAGGATCCCAGGCCAGAACACTGCTCTTTAGCACCTCCCAGACCTACAGAAACCATGATGGAACAAGTTTGTTGTTTTAACTTTCTAGGTTGCGGGGTAATTTGGTATGCAACAACAAATAATTAGCACATATATTATTAAAGGTGGAAAGTTAACCACATAACATTGTTAGACACAATGAGACATTGTTTTGCAACCATCCCAATCCAGGAAGGGTCATCATCGGTTCTAGCAAATTAAAGAAAGTGTCAGAGGCCTTAGCATCATCTTCACAGGATTAATAGTGAACAGGGGAAAATAGCCTTCAGGGAAATAGCAACTTGAGTCCCCCTGAGTTTCCTTCTCCTCAAGGGGACATCACCTTTTTATCCCATCCTCCTAGGCCCAGGTTTGCACACCTAGGCTTGCACATACCCATTGGGCCAGATGTGTCATGGGGAGGGCACAATACCACAGATGCTGGTCATAGAAGCTAATGATGGGAGAGTATAAAAAACTATAACAATGCATTTCTCCTACAGACATCATGCATGATTTCCACTATTGTTTTCAATAAGGATTAGCTCTTCCTATTTCAGGAGGTAATCATTTGGTAGGAGAAGGAGGTCCATTTGGTAATAAGAAATGATTGCTAAAAATTAAAAAACCCTAAGCTACCGTACTGCAGGAAAACACATCTATTAACTTATAATTAAATCAATATACATTTATAAGACACCTATAATTCGTGCAGCAAGGTTTTAGATGACAGAATAAAAACAACATAATTAAAAGATAGCCCCTGCAATTTATTGAACAAGAGTCTATCGATGCATAAACTGCTCACTCAGATTATGCAGGGCAGGTTTTCAAAACATTTTCATTCTTCCAGGCCATCTGGATACTTCACATGGAAATTCCAAATGGACAACACAGCTTCGAAGATTTGGTTAGCTTACTTCAGGTAATTCATTTATGTAATAGAAGGAAGTACAATTAAGCATCCACATCTGGCAATGTTGGTATAAATTGGTGAAATAAACATAGATTCATAGGAATCCACTTTCAAATTTCTCTTTCAAATAATCGTGAAAACACATCAACAGGAAAACATCAACCACCATCAATAACAATTACTGATTGAGCACCTACTGTGTGTGGGGACTATGTTACATGCAGCAAACCAGAAGCAAAAAAGCTTGATGTGGGCTCTGCCCTTACCAAGTTCATTCTACAGTGAAAAATGAACAACTAAATCTTAACTCTATGTCACATAGTAGGACAGCAAAAGATAACATGCAGAGAACTGCTTCACACCATTTAATTTAAGCTGTGGCCTGAAGGGCAAAGTGAAATTAGAATAACCAGGTGGAGTCAACCACACTCCCAAAGGCTTGAGAAGGAAGAGGACTTGGTCCTTCAAGGAAAAGAAACACCAGTGCAGCAGGAATACAAGGTCAGAAGTGTCCAGATAGGAGGATGGGCAGAATTCTGCAACCAGCAGAAAATTTTGTATTTTGTCTGAAATGCCATCGAAAGTCTCGGGGGGGACTTAGAGGGGGGGTGTAACCTAGGGTGTTTATAGTGTTAGTAGATCACTCTGGCTGATACCTGGGAAAAGTAGGAGAAAAAGCAGTGGGTTTACCTCTGGGTTATATAAAAAATTGTCTCTTGGGTCTGTATTTTACATATCTAATCTTTAGTCTCATCATGTTTCACTCCTTATTCTTTTCCTTGACATTATGAAAGAATTCACCAAACTCATCTTCTAATGTGCTAATTCAGTTTTCTGAAGTACCCAATTCTCTGTATAGATTGTACTTTAAAATTTTGCAGTTGCAGTTTTCATTCTAGCATAGACTTTTCAAACCTCATATTGCATTTTTCTCAAACCTGTTTTATCTAGTTTGGGGGGGGTGCAAGATATCTTTATTTTTTGAAAGCAATTTTATTGTCTTTTTCCTTATTTACAAAATGTAAGACATCTTCACACTAAGAAATTATAGAGGGGAAAATGAAAAATATGGCTTCAGTTATAGACTTCAAACACAGTTAATATATTCCTATGTGATTGCTAGTTTTTGCCCTTATCTGTCTTTTTTCTCTTAAAATACATTCCAATTTTTCCATGTGAAAGTTCATCTCCAACATATTCTCAACTGAATAATACTTAATGTTTCATTCAATGGTGTCATTTCTAGTAGTAGTTTCATTTCTTACCTAATCCTGAAATGCTTCCATTTCCCATGGGTCATTTTCAGTTCTTCCTTTTTTCCTACTGTTTGTGGTATCCTTGAAGCAGCTTATCTGTTTTCATGGTTATAAGGATCATTTAAGATAAATGATGCAAATCACAAAACTAAACTTTACATGTAAGTATTTTTTACTTAAATTTTACTTAAATATACTTAAATTCAGAGTCATGGTCAGCTACATGCCTAGTAAATCCATTTAAGTTTCCTGCAGCACTCTTTCTCATATGTAAGCATACATAGGATCACCTGGAGCTTTGTGCAAATACAGATTTTTGGCTCTTACTCCAAGGTCTTTGACTCAGTATGTCTCAGGTAGAGCTCAAAGATTTGCTTTCCTGACAAGCTCCCGGGTGATGCTGGCAAACACTATTAGAAAAGCACTATCCAACAAACACTTTAAATTCAGAACATTCCAAACAGTAATCATCACTTACACCTCCAAAGCCTCTCACATTGCTATCAATATTTTCACTATGGCAAAAAATTCATGTAGAACAATATCTACATCAGAATTGCCCCCATCAGTGTATTTTTCATAAAATGAGCACTCATGTACAACCAGCACCTAGATTCAGAAATAAAACACTGTCAGCACCCAGAAGCGCTGGCATAACCATTAAAGTTGCTTCTTCCATCTAACTGTCTTCAGACAGCAGGAATTAGTTTTGTTTACCATTGTGCATAGGAGTTATACAATATATGTCTGTGTGTGTGTTTGTGTATGGCTGGTTTCATTCTCTTAACTTTATTATTATCTGTGATGCCCATTTTATCATGTGTGTCTACTAGGCACACAAAAAGAAAGGTTAGACACATTCTGAACTCCCCCATCTTCCCATTCACTTTTGCATTCAAACTATGGCAGACCTATCAACTCTAATACCTAGATACATTTCCAGTGAATAACCATGGTCCCAAGATGGGATCTAACGTCTTCTCATGGGAACTATTAAGGTACACTTTCAACTGGTTTCCCTTCTTTTCTCTTGGTCCTCCTACTTGGGTGGCAACTTGGCTATTTTAAATTAATGACAGGCAGCACAGGGCAGCAAGTATAGCAGGCAGCAGTGCCTGGTCCACAGAGGCAGCAGCAACACCTGGTCCCCATTGGCCATGGCTCTCATAGCAGTGAAGTCATCTCTGTGAAAACAACAGTGGAGGTCAATGTCTGAGAGACAGTGTGGGTCTCCCCTGGTGTCCCTGCTGTGGGTTTTTGATCTGCCACATAACAGAGCACACAGTCAGTTAATTCCAAACTTTACAGTTTTCTTCTTCCTCTACTCAAAGTTATTAACTCATTTTCACAGTTCTAACTGAAAAGAAAGCTCCTGGAAAAGGATTTGGATTGGCTAAGCCTGAATCAGATGACCTACTCTGGATAGCCAGGAGTCCAGGCTTTAAAACCCAGGTCATGGAACCCCTTAGGATGGAGAGCATCCTGCTTCCTTTCACCACACAGAAGGACCTATACAATCCATGTAGTTGGATTTCTGGAAGATTGGATTTGAGGGGTAGAGGAGAAACAGCCCAAAAATGAAAAGAAAGATGAAAATCTGACTTGAATCTTCAGCTCTAAAATACCTTAGGCAAGATAATTGAAACCACAATGGAATGCTATCATAATGGAATCTCCAACTGCCAAAGATAGATAGCTAGTGAACTGGAAGATGGTTGGGCTAAATACTACAAGATGGAAACATACTCACCTAGTTGCACTGAAACAGGATAGAATTCTATACACAAACTAAGGAAGGAAGTTTAATATTTGTCCACAAAGACTGAAATTATACTACCTATGTCTGTTTTCTGAAAAAAAGAAATTTATAGCAATAGGGAAAATCATTTACTTAACCACTTGAGTTATGGAAAAACCAAACCAACTGAATGCAGAGTTTATGGAAAGTAATGTTAGATGGACAACATTCTTTGCCTTCTAAAACAAATACCTATATCTAAGTATTTACGGTTGATGGAGTTGTAGCATGCAATGATATTGTTTTGATAGGAAATTAAAAGATACTATCTTAAAAGTATACTGAAACTAAAATTCTGGGTTGTTAAAATATTGGGAGGAATGTAGACAGAAGGTAAATTAAAGCATATTACTTTGGCAGAATAGACTGTGTTATAAGCACTATTACGTCCAAGTTGTTCAAAATCAAGTTTGACTTCTTGCTCAAGACCAAGCCCTGCAGCAAAACTATTTGAGGAAATATATAAAACAGAGACTCAGTGAAAGAAAGAGAAAGGGGGGGGGAGGGAGGGAGGGAGGGAGGGAGGAAGGAAGGAAGGAAGGAAGGAAGGAAGGAAGGAAGGAAGGAAGGAAGGAAGGAAGGAAGGAAGGGAAGAAAGTAAGACAGAAAGAACTAGGGGAGAATTCACAGTAAATATAACATAAAAAGCCTAATGATAAGAAATAAGAATAATCAGCTCTGAAAAAAAAAGAACATATTCCACTGATAATATAAATATTAGTACTTTTCTACTTGATAAGCAATATTTATTGATATTTTTATCAAAATGTTCTACTGTATCAAAGAACTATGAAGATCTCATTTACCAATTAATATAGTATTGGTTGTATATCAGTGGTAGCTGAAATATAAGAAAAGTTATATAAAATATCCAGGGTTCTCAACTTCTCTTAAAATAAAATCAGAAGTTCTCTCAAATTCCCATAATTGCAACATGATTTGTTCAAGACAAATTGAATTTTTGAGTCCTTCTCTTCTGCCAAACATAATATCACATGGAGTGATTCCACCTGTGGGACATATCCTCCTGCCATTCCTTTCTTTAACCTAACTTTGGGGATTCTTCAAGACTCAACTCAAACACCACAGTCTCAGGTAGGATTCTCTTTGGCTCCACACTAGCATCCAAGACTTAGCATATTTATTCTTTGTTTATGACATTTCTCATAATTTCAAATAATCTATGAGGGCAGTGACTGTGTAATATTCAATATGCCCAATAAATTAAATATTTTGAATGGTTACAAGTAGGTGTTTACTATTGTATTTTCACAATTTATTTACTATTCCTCTTCTACTACCATAGAATATTTATTACAGTATTGTTTGTATCTATTTATAACTGACTGAGTAAATGCCTCCCACTAGTTCTTTTTTAAAAGTCTTTTGACAACTGTCATATATTTAGAACCAGCTTGTCCCAGTCCAAAGACAAGCAGACAGACAAAACAGTTGGAATTTTGGGTTGTAATTATATTATATGAGAAAGACCAACATTTGTATTCTACTGTTGCCTGGTATAACCAACCAGGATGCATTTTCTCCTCCTTGCAACAGTAGCCCCTGAAATATATACATAAAATTTAGTTGATTGACTTCAACTACATACTAATCCTCACATTTGTGTGCAGAATTTGCCCAAAGTTGAAGAATTACCTGAAAGGATAATCTCACACACTCCTCAAGATTAACATTGTGATTTGAATCCTACTGCCAATATCTCCTGGTTGGTTATACAACCAGGTTATCAATGGTTGCTTTTGTTCATTGAACCTCAGTTTCTTCACCTACAAAATGGATATATAATACTAATGACACTAGAGTTTTCTGTGAGAATCAGAAAAATACATCTTAAACATATAATATAGAACCTAACACATATTAGGTGCTCAACTTAAAAAAGGCTTTCCTACAAACTCAATAAAAATAACACAGTACTTGGACTAATTCATGTTTACAACAGCCAGAATGAAAAGCAGTATAATCCATGGGTCATTGAAGAGAGAACACAGAAAGGTATTGCCTTGGTAATGGGAAGAAAATGACCATAGATTAAATGCTCTCTGGTTCCACCTTAGAAAACTTAAAATCAATTCTTGAAAGGAATAAAAGGCTTACAAGTAGCTTAATCACATCCCAGAACTAAAAACAAGATAATTGATGAAGATAAAAATATGCACTACCCATGAACATAAAATCCACAATGTCTAGGCATCAATGAGAAATTAGTTGACATACAGAGAACCAGGAAAATATGAACCAGAATGAAGAGAAATTAGTCATTAGAATAGACTTCAAAATTGTACTAATGATAGTCAGAAAATAATCATTATTATATTTCATATGTAGAAGAAAGATTGATGTATGCTATGAAAATTTAAATGCAATTCTTGAGGTAAAACTAAAAACACTAATAAATTTAATAGCATTTCAGATTATACAGAAGAAAAGATTAGAGAACATAATGACATAGTGACAGAAATCACCCAAAATTAAACTAAGAGAAAAGACTTAAAGAAATGTCCAGAGAATCATTGATGTGGGACAACTTCAAATATTCTAACATGCATGTAATTAGTGTATTAGAAGGATGCAAAATCAGAGAAATTACTTGAAGAAATAGGACTCAATTTTTTCTAAATTTGATGGCAGCTACAAAGCCTCAGAACCATGCTCCACAATCTCTAAACATAAACAACCTAAAGAAAAACCACATCAAGTAGCATCATTTTCAAATTGCTTAAAACCAGTGAAAAAGAGAATTCTAAAGAGCAAGCAGAGGAAAACTTACAGAAAGGAAAGGATAAAAAAAGCAACAAATTTCTTGTCAGAAACAATGTATGTCAATAGGACAACATATTTGATGTATTAAAAGAAAAAAATGGCAGTCTGAAATTCTATGCCTAACAAAAAACAAATCTGTCAATAATCAAGGAAAATTAAAGACATATATATATATATATCAATAGGCAAAATCAGTAATAATAAGTGTGCACTATGAGAAAAGTGAAAGGAAGTCCTTCAGGCATAGAAAAATGATCCGTGACAGTAGATGAAACCTAGAAGTTAAAAGGGAATAAAGAACATCAGAAATGGTAACTATGTCACTAAATATATAAGATTTTTTTTGTTACTTATAAAATCTCTTTTAAAGTATTTGATTACCCTGGGAGCCACCCCCCTCGCCGCCCGCCACCCCCCGCCGCCCCTGG